>OZ057398.1:57150061-57361084 GCA_964056695.1 Melieria picta | reverse complement strand
TGGTGATCACTTGCAAGTAGCAGAATGGTCATCACTGCACTAGAGTGACCATCACCGCCGGTGGAAAGCACTGCAACGGCACTTGGCGCTGCTCTTTCGAATTGAAGAACAATTGTGTTGTGTTGTTGTTGTTGTTATAGCAGCACCATTCATGGCAAAAGCAGCACAGTCCGCAGTCCAAACACGCACTGACCAATGCTTAGCTGCTTCCTAGCTTACGAGCTTTGGGCCAGCATTGCGCTGCCACCAGAGTCAAACAAGTGGTGGCGTCGTTAGCTGCGGCCCACACAACACACATCCGTCCTCCACAGTTCGTTGGCTTTTAGATTGACACAAAACGCCTCATGCAAATCACAAAACGCTCAACAGTTTGCGCGGCTACTGTGTTGACTGTGTTGTTGTTATTGTTTCCTACGCATTTTCTCTTCATTCTCGTCTCTCATTGCTTTCATTCATTATTCAAACATTCAGGCAGCGTTTTCAACTGGTTCCCCATAAATTATGCTAATAAAATAGTTTTCATAAATTTCAGTTAATAGAAAAACAAAAATAAAAATATACAAAAAAAATATACAAATATGTTTATAGACCAAAAAACAAAAATTATTATTAAGCGCATTGTTCAATATTTGTGAAGCGATTAGAGATCGCGCCGCGTTGTTGGTGCGCGGCTGCACATGTTTTGCATTCATTGCATTTTTATGCCGCTACGCTTTGCTGACAACAGTGGCGTTGGAATGCATGGAAAGGCAAAGGGGTCAAGAGGGGGCGGGGTGGCCGCGGGCAATTTTAAATGTTTGCACGCGCTGCGTTATAGAGACAACAAATTTCATTTGATGAAAATGTGGTTGCAATGCCAAAAGCGGGTGAGGCCGCAAAACTATGGCACACACTTATAGCAAACAAAAAAGCAACAACAACAAATTTTTTAAATACAAAAAACTACAAACATCAAACTCAACAACAAACATGTTGTTACTATAGAAGTATGAAAAGCTCAATCACAAACACAACAACAAATGTAACACAAACAAATGAAATTAAATACTACAAAAACAATAACAACAACAGCACTGAGTGCAATAATAACAGCAACAACATGAAGTTATATGGAAAAATGGGAACGTTTTGTAAACACATCGCTTGCGGCGCATAACATCAAAAACGATTTAAGCCAAAATGTTGCCGACAGCAGCAACAACAACAACAACAAACAAACTGCAAATATTGCAAATGCAAGCGAACAAAATGCCGGCATAGCCAAAGCTTCCACTACCGAACGGACGTCAAGTTTGTCGGCACACAACAAAAACAAAATAACAAAACCCAGTGTTTCAGTTGGTATTGAGAGACTTTTTCATACGCTGCACTGAGCACAAAGTCACCTTAAAGTGGGCAGACCACGCCCATATGAAGAGCAGTCTTAGTTAAACTATTAGAGATAATTTGATTAAATTTCCAGCCAATTTCTTTACTCCTCCAAAAGCTAAGGTGGAAAACAGTCGGTTGATAGATGGTTAGATGGACGAACATTGCTGAACAGAAGTAACTGATGATCTTTCTCGCCGACAACACCTCCTTCTGATCAAAGTTTATATGCCCTACTGGGTGTTCGTAGGGTACTTTGAGGCGTCCGCACGCATAAACGAACACCGCTCGAGGCAAGTGGCAGTGGAGACATTGAAGCGAACTTATAGAAATAATTTGCATTTGATGAGCCGCATTTCCAAATGCACAGAAAAGTTGAGTATTTAGAAAAAATAATTTTGAAAAATTGCATGCACATTGCACATAGCAGAGTCTTTGGACAGGCTTTCCCAACTGTTTATTTTTGCTGGAAATAATGAAAAATATTGTTTGAATTGGAGCGACAGAATTTAATTTTCTAGAAGATAGAGAGGGAAGCTAAGAGGAATTTAGGGAGACAGAGGGATAGACAGAAAGACATAGAGACAGAAAGAAATGAGATAGAGTCAGAAAGAAGCGAGAAAGGGGAACGGAGGGATCTGGAATATGGACGAGAACAAAAAGCCTACAGAAACAAAGATAGAACTCAAAACGAGAGAAAGGCAGAAATATGAAGAAAAATAGAAACCAACACAGCGTCAGATATAAAGACAAAGATAGGAAAAGATCAGGACTTCATTTTGGTGAGTTTTGCCTTAAACTTTTGAGCCAATACCATTTGAAACCAAATTTTTCAACAACAACTTTTGGATTTTGGGGGGAAGGGGCCCAAACCCACACTGAACAGTCATAAATATCGATGATAGATAGTAAGAAACACAGATAGATAGATGGGAACAAAGACAGATGACAGAAAACCAAGAGTTAGAAAGAAAGAAATATGAAGAAAATATAGGAGCAGATAAAAAGACAAAGGCAGGATCAGAGAGTGACAGACTCAAAGATGAACTAAAGGCTCAAATTTGCTATATAGGGTCCTGTTATTGTGTTATTAATAATTCCACACCACCGAGTTTGAATTTATCCACTTTTTTATTAGATAAAAATATGGACTAAGTTTTACATGCAGAGAGGACCAGAGAATGACAGATTTAAATATACACTTAAAGCCCAGATTTGCTCTCCATAGCAATTTTATTGTGCTATATTTAATAAAATTAATAATCCCACACCATCTAGTTTGAGTTTATCCACTTTTTGATTAGACAAAAATATAGACTAAGCTTTATATGCTTTTGAGAACTTGAGACAATTTTCTAAGATCATCAAATCAATGATCTAACATTAGTTTTCAAAACCCACTTTTTCTAAATTCGTTCCCAAATGTATACATTCGATCTTATGAGTTAATTTTGTAACTCTGGAATACTTATGTATGTAAGTCGTTTTGACTAAAAATCAAATCAATCATCAAATAATCATCAAATCAATGATCTGAGATCAGTTTTCAAAACTCACTATTTTCTACATTAGTTTCCAAATGTATACATTCGATCTAACGAGTTAGTTTTTTTTACTCTGGAATACTTAAATATCTCCGTCGATTCGACAAAAATGGCGATTATTTAGTGTTACAGCTGAAAAATATGATTCATTTTTCAGAGTCGATGTGGGATCAACTACTTGGTGCTTATTTTCTACGAGGCTGAATATAAGTAGTGACCATTTTTTTACTTACGAACATCAGAATGATCATCATTGCTGTAGATTCTTGAACGAAAATCCTGTTTACTCTGTTTTTCTAATATTTATTCTTATTAGACCCAAAGCATTTCCTGGTATTATGTTCACTACTTCTCTATGAGAGTACAGCCAAACTGTGATTGTGTCCGCATATTTTCAAAATTTCCTAGTATTATGTCCACTACTTCTCTATGAGAGTATAGACAAACTACAATTACCTTCACATATTTTCAAATTGGATTTGATTAAAGCCAATTGTTGCATAATGTTTCCTAAAAAACCAGTTGTATAAAATCCCTAATAAAAATTATATGTAATTTACTATTTAAAAATTTAATAATACAATATCAACAGTAATCGATTACCGCAAATTATGGCTTATACACAGTTTTCTTCTATCTCATTTACTTCTTCTCTCTTCGCGCGCTTCATGGTGCATTATTAAATTATCGCCTCAAACAATGAACTTCCCCAACTCCGTACCACTCTTTGGGCAATCCAACTGCCAACCAAATTTCGTTAATGCATTAAACGTGATCTTCAGCCCCTGTCTCCCAGCACTTCTAGTCCGTACTGATAGTCCACAAATGCCATGGACACTTGTCCATAAGCCATTCAAGGCTAAAAGCGCGCAACTACCGTTTAAGCGCAACGTGTGCGACATGCCAATTGGTATTTGAGAATCGGCGGTGCAGCGTTTTAACTCATTCGCTCCGCCCCTGTCTGCATTAAGCCACTAAAATTGTATAAACATTTTGTTCAAATGTTTAATCATTGGCACTTTTGTCGTTTCGGTTTGTTTGCTATTTGTTTTTTATCTTTTAATCGTTGGACGACGGACAGTCGAAAGTAATTACAACTTCAATCGGTTGTAATTTCAGGTTGTTGTTGGTTGAGATAGTTGACAGCTGCCGCTATTATTGTAGAGTGAAATGACAGGTGACTGTCTAGAGACATTCACACTTTTGACAATTGGGATTTCAATTTAATTCGGAATGTTTTTTGTTCCCAATGCAAACAGTCGGCAAATGTGGTTAGTCGAAAAGGTATGGGGGGGTGGAATGGTAGGGAAAGAAGGGATATGAAAAGATGAGTAGATGGTTAGCGGAAAGTTTTTTGAAATTATGAACAGTTGGAACGAGAGATAGAGGGATATTAAGACATGGGGAGGGCTGATAAAAGTATAAACCGATGGATCCAGAGATAGATGGATACAGAGGCATTTGGGAGTCTGGAGCTATACCAATGATTGGACAAAAAGATAGATAGACTTTTAGACATGTGGACGTCTGAAGTTGTGAGACGTTCAACCTTTGGACGAATGAAACGAGAGATAAACCATGTAGGTATGGATGGATAAAACGAGAGATAGATGTATCTCTGGGAGTCTGGAGTTTTACCAATGATTGGACGAAAAGATAGCTAGACATTAAGACACGTGGACGTCTGAAGTTTTGAGAAGTTCAAGGTATGGACGAGAAATAAACCAATACAGAGACATGTGAACGTCTGATGTTAAGGATTGCCGAAGCATGGACATGAGGAGCTCTACCAATGGTTGGACCAAGAGATAGACGCACAAATAAATATGTGAACGTTTGAAGTTGGGGAAGATTGTACTATACCAATGTATAGACGACGAACGTATGGAAGGATTAAACAAGAGATGCGACATGACATGTGAACGTGTGAAGTTGAGGATCAATGATCCAAAGGAACAGAATAGAAAGATTGATACAAAGTTGGGTGCTTACGAGTAAAATAGCGTGTAAAGGTCTGAACTTGAGGATTGATGAAAGTATGGACAACTATCCTTCGGTTAAACTGAACGTATGGACGAATAAAACTATACTATACGTTTGAAGTTAACGATCAATGTTCGAATGGAACAGAATAGAAAGACTGATACAAACTTGGGGGCTCATGAAAGTATGGAAGAATAAATTAAAAGATATAATAGAATATAAAATCGTGTTAAGGCCTGAAGTTGAGAATTGATGAAAGTATGGACAACTATAATTTTGTTAGACCGAACGTATGGAGAAATAAAACTATACTAATGCATGTACATACTACTGTGTACAAAGAATACCCGGAATTCGATTTCTTCGATTATCCTGGTGTTGTGCATTATGAGTTCCTTCCGCCGGGCCAAACTGTCAACAAAGAATATTACTTGAGCGTTATGCGTCGTTTGCGTGAAGCTATTCGCAAAAAGAGGCCGGATTTATGGAGAGACAACTCTTGGTTTTTGCATCACGATAATGCACCATCTCACACGGCATTGGTTCTTCGTGAGCATTTCGCCAACTCATATCGTTCCACAGCCACCGTATTCGCCTGATTTAGCTCCTTGTGACTTCTGGCTATTCTCCAAACTCAAAAGACCACTTCGAGGACACCGTTTTGAATCGATTGAAGAGATTCAATGTGAATCGCCGCGCGCATTGAAGGCCATACCGGAAGGTGACTATTTGGCATGCTTCGAAGATTGGAAAGTCCGTTGGCATAAGTGCATTGCATCGGGGAGGGACTACTTTGAAGGCGATGAAATTGATTTGGAAGAATAAATAAAGATTTTTTGAATTATAAACAAATTCCGGGTATTCTTTGTACACAGTAGTAAGATGGATATAAAAGCATAAAGTACGTTCATGGATTTGTTTACACCAACAAAGTTAGATACCAATTAGATAAGAGCTACGCATCGAATGAAATTTTCACAAATTTCATTATAGACAACGAAAAGTAGAGACGACCGAATTAAAAATAGTGGCGACTGTTGTATTTGATTCAAGTTTGAAAACAATTTTAAACGGCGCCACGCTGAACTGACGCCGCGCAACACTAAACTCGACGCCGGATTTTAGTGCAATTACGTCGTGTGAAGCATTCAATTGTATACTGTTTTGTTGTTGTTGTTGTTGTTGTATTTTGCATAGTAATGTTGTTGTTGTGACGGACGTTGCCTTCATTTGAATTTCATTAACTGATTTGTGTAGGTTCGCTAATGTTGTGTGTGTGTGTGTGTGTGTGTATGTGTGTTTGTGTCTTTTTGCTTCCAATTTTCATTTCATTTCAAATTCCAATTCAACTGCAAATTAACTCGGACAGTTGAAAAACCACAACACCAACAAATCGAGACAATAAAATTTCAAACTCAAACAAAAATAACAATAATAACAAGGCAAATGCCATAATAATAGTAACAATTACAATCACTACAATTACAAAAATAACAACAACAACAACAAAATAAAACACAAATCATATCAACAAAAAAAACGAAAAAAGAAAACCAAATAATGACGGCGCGTCGAAAGCTTAATTGCAGCGCCAGTCGGGCAAATGCCAAACGAAAACAAAGTCAACAACAATAACAATAACAACGACAAAATTGAACATGAAAGCCACCAACGCATTGTTGTTGTATTCAGTGCAGAGAGATACAAAGTGCAGCGGACAGCAACAAATTGTGGCGCCGTACAGAGGAAATGAGCAAAAACACGCACACGAACACATACACTGACATACAAACACATACATACTGATACATAAATATACAAAAAAAGAAGAAAAAAACTTACACACACAGCCAGCTAGCCAGACAGGCGGACGTATGGACGGACAGACAGCGTAAAGTTTGCTCCAATTCACGCAAAAATATGCAGCACATTGCAAGTAGCAACAACAACAATAACAACAAAAACAATTTACAATTATTAACAACAACAACAATATTGAGAACAAAAACAATTGCACTGCATTTGCATGCGCACGCAACGTTGGTCTGCATGCCGGAGTTGCCACAGTTAATAAATTCACAGCGACAAGTGCGAAGGCGGCACGCAGCGTCCGCGACAGCAACAGCGACAGTGCAAGTGCGATTACGAGTGCTTTTGGTGGCGCCTCGGGCGTGTACACGCCCGTGTGGCATTGGTGCTGCTGCTGTCTGTCCACTGGGACAGACGAGCGGACGTACCGATACGTGGACGGACAAAACATTGGACGCACGGCTGGCAGGCAGGTAAATGCGGTCCAGCTGTGTGGAGACCGAATGACGCCACTTGAATATTGGCTGCGTGCAGTGGCAAAAGGTGGAGAGTACAAACATACAATCATACATAAATATCACCATTCATACATATCATCATTCATACATACCTTCTGGTCAAATTTGACCGGGAAATTGTAAAAAAAACACAGTAAATTCATTTATTCTTCAATATTTATTTTATCTCCTTCAAAATAATCACCATCGGATGCAATACACATATGCCAACGTTTTTTCCACTCCTCGATACACTTTTCATAGGCCGCTTTCGGTATGGCTTTCAGCTCCCTCTGCGAATTCTCTTTGATGGTTTCAATCGAATCAAAACGCTTTCCACGTAGCGGTAATTTGAGCCTAGGGAACAGGAAAAAGTCGCACGGAGCCATATCTGGCGAATACGGTGCTTGCGGAACGACATTCACGCTATTTTTGGCCAAATAACGACAGTTTTGCGATTCACTTTTTGCAAAAAATTCAACTTTTTCGGAACAGGTCGCGCTGCAACACGTCTCATTTCCAAAACATCGTGTAAAATGGTTTGAACTGATGTTTTTGATATTTCAAGCTCTTCAGCTATCTCTCTTTGAGTCACACGACGATTTTCAAGCACTAACGCCATCACTTTTTCGATGTTTTCGTCATTAATTGATGTGGATGGACGAGCGGCATGAGGCAAGTTTTCGACCTCTGTACGACCTTCTTTGAACGATTTGTACCATTCATATGCCCGTGTTTTCGACATAGCAGACTCGCCAAAGGCTTTATGCAACATTCTCAACGTTTCGGCACAAGAAATTTCGTTGGAAAGACAAAATTTAATGCAAATTCTTTGATCAACAGATTCAGACATTGTAAAATTCGCAGAACAAACTCGAGGTAGACTAAACAAGTCTCAGCTGTCAGCTGTGATACAGCTGTCAAAAACATACTAATGCACATATCGCGCTAAAAATTGACATGGAATGCTATAACAGTGCTACCAACCTTATGCCATCAGAAGTTTGACAATATTTGGTGCGCGCTTCATTTAAATTGAAAATTCCCGGTCAAATTTGACCAGAAGGTATCATTTAATGACTTGGTTAGATTTTCATAGTGTTACATAATTTTTTTAAATACTTTATAGGAGATGAGACTTCCAGGAAGGTGTACATGAGTACCGGCCATCCCAGGCCCATATGTTCTCTCCACATGTCTGCTCAGGACTTTACTAGTCTAATCCGAGTAGCTTTTTTATTTTACTAATCCTGTGTTTTGACTTACTTATATCACCGTGCGACAAAAATTCAACAAAAATTTCACACCGGAAAAAATCCATATGGGCGTGAAACTACAGACCAAACATAGTAATACTGCGTACTCAATTTTTCATTTCTACATCTTTTGTCCTTTTAAAAGGACTTCAAAATTTTGAAGGGGATAAAAATAAAAAAAATAGAAATAATACTTAACCTCGTTAGAATATGGCGATATGTGTATCAAATGAAAGAGGAAAGGCTCAAAAATTTAAATAAAATTGATTTTTTATCTATTTGTACAAAAAGGATATGGAGAAGGTCCTTTGAAAATTTTAATCCTTTATATCCTTGAAATTTTATGTAGAATTTTCTTGAAAAGTAATTATGTTAAAACCCAAAATCTCCTTGATCACGTGTCAAAATTTCATTATTCTCGCTTCATTGATTTTATATCTTTTTATTATTTAAAATACTGATACTTAAATAGATAAGAATTTTTGTACTTCATTAGAATTGCAGCTTCCGCCTTTTTTAATAACTTTCGAACCACATACCTCTCGTTTCACGCACATATGGAATTTTCCCCGGTGTGAAAAATGCTGTCGCACGGTGTATTAGTTCATCTCTGAGTAGTTATAGAGAGGCTTCACTATTTATAAATAGTTAACATATCAGGGCCAGCGGAGATGAGTAAATGTTGAGATATAGAAGGTTTCAAACAGGTTTAGGCGTTTTCGAGACACAGATTTTATAGTGTTAGGCATTGCAGAAGAGGTCCAATGCATCCCGCCTCCTCTCCGCCTGGAACTCTTCACAACAATGAGAAGCTAACCTAACCTAATCTAACTTAGTCACAGCAACTTTTATATTCCACTAATCGTTGCAACATACTAGTAAAGTGACTCTTTATGTGCTTCGCTTTAAAAAATCCACAAAAAATGCTTAAGTTTTAATCAGTAAAAATTCACCAGCGTTTTTAATGTCACTCTACCAGTTTCTATGAGGATTTTCCACCTTCTCTGCTCGACTTTTATCGAATCATCTGCCCAAACCAACATCAATAAACCAAAAACGACCGCGACTTATTGCCGCCGCTTCATGACATTTGCCACAATAAATTCTCAACTGTGCGTTACGCCCTCTGGCGCCTTGGCGCTTCATTACGCCCGCTCAAGGTCGCCATTAATTCGCATTATTGTAATGTCGGACAGCTTGAGAGCATTGCGAGTAATTTTCGTATTTCGGGCGAGACACGAAAAAAGAGACGCCTTAAAAACACAGTTCGTCACAAAAAACTAAATGTAGAAAAAAAGAAAAAGAAAGGCAATAAATACAAAATAAAACAAGAACCCAGAAGAAGGCAACATGAAAACAACAACCAAAAAAAATAGAACAAAAGCGAATTAAAGTCAATTAATTAGACGACTGTCTAAAGCGCCCGCACACCCGCATTCGGGCCCATTTGGCTTTTGGCCACAATACTTGTGCATACAATGCGCATTGTTGTTATGCCTGCCGCTGTTAATTAGCGCGCCTTACTGACTGTGTGTGTGTATGTGTGTGTGCGTGTGCGTGTGATGATTGGCGAGAAGAAGGCAGAGTGCTGGCTTATGTACGCATGGAATTAACGCCTAGAAGGCCAACAATGCCAAACGAAACCTCATCGCACCACGATGGCAAAAAACAAAACTAAAAAAACAGAAAAAGAACAAAAACAACACCAACACGCCACAGCAAACAGTCTGCGGCCAAATGGATGAATTCCCACCGGATTTCCGTAAACGCAGAACGCAAACTGGGCGCGCGCGCACACGACTCACCTCAGCGTATACCATTTCAAAGTGCTGGCGTTGTTGCTGTTGTTGTCATATGCCATTTTTCTTTAATTTTTTTCCTAACAAAGTGTAGATATGTATGTATGTACGAGTATGTAGCAGGCAACGCCTTATAAGGCTGCGCGCAGTTAAACTAACAGCAAATCATCCATAAAACCGGCAGCAAGTAGCAGCAACAACAAACAGCTAATGTGCGTATTAGGTTGCCAGCAAACTGCCCATTCTCCCCCCTACCTACCACCACCCACGTTTGCGCCCACGCCCACTCTGACCAACGCCTTAGCGCCTTGTCAGCTGTGGTGGCGGCGGCGGCAGCGGCGGCGGCTCATTTGCCACTTTAGCTACGCTTTAAGGTTGGGCAGAGTGCATAATGCACTCCCCGCACGCGTTCTCCACCGGCATTGTTTGTTTGACTTGCGCTACAGTTGCTTTTCTTCTTGTTGTTGTTGCATGCATTAACATGATTAACAATCGTTTCCTCAATTTCACGTACATAGCCGTAAGTGGAAAGCAAAATTTATCTATGTGTTTGTATGTGTGGACGCATGTTGCAAGTTGCACAACCAACAATAATCACTAAAATAAGGTCGCACCGTTGCATTTCAATTTCTCACGTAAGTGGGTTGCGTGCAGCAAAATTGTTGTCTGATTTTTATCAAATTTCTGCTTTTTCTCTTCAAACAACAACAAAGCTAAGGAAGTCAGGCGAAAGGGGAAGCGGAAAATGAGAGGCGGTGTATGCAGAGTTGAAGAAGACTGAGTACTGAAGGAAAGTCAAATTGACGTACGAAGGGAATCAAAATGAATTGAGGAAAAATTAAAAACTTAAAAAATTCAACTTTGATCACATTTTAGATTTTTCTTAGAGGGAAAACAAAGCTGAAGAAGTCAAAAAGGTTGAAGAAGATTAAGTACTCGAAATACGCAAGGACCAAGTAATGAAAAATAAGAAGAAAAAGAAAGCCAGATTGAAGTACGAAAGGAATCAAAATAAATTAAGGAAAATTTTAAAAATATTAAAAATAAAAGTATGATCAAATTTCAGTTTTTTTTTCTTAGAGAAACGACAAAGCTAAAAAAGTCAGGGCTGCAAGGGAAGCTGAAAATTATGTATTAGCAGATAAAAAGATTGGAATTTTGAAATATGCATTGAAAAGGAATTGAAAAAATAATTTATTGTTAAGATTTTGGAAACAGAAGAATAAAAAAATACAGTGAAAATAATGAAAATGAAGAAGAAGAAGAAAAGAAAAACTAACAATATAAAAGAAAATATACGAAGAGTTGATGAAAGTGAATGAATATATTAAAAGTTTTTCAGTAAATCTAAAGAAACAAAAAGGGCACAGAAAAAAATTATAAGGTAAAAAAAAATAAAGTAGACAGCAGTAGACAATGTGAAAAAGTTGAAGAATCAGAAGTTGAAAGAGAATTTTAGTATGAAGAAAAAGTTAATTAAGTGTAAAGAAAAGGCCGAGAGAAAGAGAGAGTTAAAGTTTAAGAAAAACTATTAAATAGTGCTTTAAATAAAAAAAATTTTAAATAATCTCAATGCTATTAAATATTACATAATTATTTCCCTTTTCACTATAATCCATAACCAAGTCGACAACACAAAAAAAATCAACAACCACACCAAAACAAAAGAATCAAAAAGCGCACAGTAACGATTACACCACTAACTGCAGCGGCAATTTACAACGACAACAACAACAACAAGAATAAAGAAAAATCTTGCAGCAATACTGCAAGAAATAAAAACAAAAAATAACAACTTAAATCTCAATCGACAAGAGCGTTGCGGAAATAGCAGCCCACGTGCAGCAATTACCATCGTCAACGCTTAACAATGATAACAACAACAACAACAACAAAACAACAGCAAAAGAGACAACAACGCTGCAGCCACCGGTGCACGCAACGTAGGCGCAGCAACGCACACCGTACAAGTGCTGACAAACAGACAGACGGACAAACGAAGAGGTGGACAAACAGACAGAGAGACGAACAGACTCGCTGGCAGTGCGCATGAATGAACCAACACATTGAGTGAGCGCTGGCATGAATGACCGAATGAATCAATGAATGATTTAGTGACTACTGACTGCAGTGAGCTGCCAAAGCGTTTTTTTTATTGTGTTTTACTTTTCGTTTACAATATAAAAAATTAATTTTTAATTTGAGAAAATAATACTAATTTTATACTTTTTCTTATGAACATTTTTTGAGTAAGAATTTAGAAAAATTTAGAATTATTTAAAAATACAATACAATTATTTAAAAATACAATTTTTATGCATACAAAATTTTCTAAGAATTTTTTTATTTTATAAATTTGTTTATATACCTTTATTATTTTTAATATTTCTATTTTTTTTATATATTTACTTTTTTTTCTTAAATTCATAAATTATTTTTCTTATTACGTTTATTGTTGTGTTTTATTTTTAAATCATTAAATTATAATTTCATTTATTTAAATCACTTCTTGTAAGAAATTTTTAAGAATTTAATTTTGTTTAATTACCAATTTTATGTTTTACACATTTTAAGAATTTTTTTAGTTTCATATTAAATTTTGTTATATACCTTTATTATTTTGTATTTTTCTATTTTTTATATATTTAATACTTTTTCCTTTTTAATATTACAATTTTTTTTATGTTTATTATTGTTTTATAATTTGCTATTTTTTTATACTTCAAATTTCATTAGTAAATTCTTATTTAAATTTTATTAAGTTGTTTTTATTTACTATTTAAATGTTTATATTTTTTTAATATTTAAAATTTTTTGTTTGGAGTTTTTTAATTGCACATAGAATTTTTTTAACTTATTGTTTTTAATTTTTTTATACTCAAAGCCTTTGTAATATTTTTTAATTAATATCTTTTGATTTTAACTTAGTTATTATTTTTTTTATTTTCAATATATTTAAAACCAGTATCAATATTTTTTTTATTTAAAAAAATTCTTTTATTATTTTATTTATTATTATTTTTTTATTTATTTATTATTTCTTATATTTTTTGTATACTTAAACACTTTTTATAATAGTAAATGTTTTTAAAATTTATATTTTTTTTGTGTTTACATACTTAAATATTGTTTATTAATTCTTTTTATTTTATAAATTATAACTTATTATCTTTTTAAAATTTTTGGCAATTTTTTTAATGCTGATAGCATTAGATTGTTTTTAAAATTTTATAAATTTTTTTTTTTAATTATATTTATTTTATAAATTAAATTGCTTATATTCTTTACAATTTTTTTTTAATTTTTGGCAATTTTTCTAATGCTGATTCACTCGTCAACGCCACCCACACAGCTTCCAGATACACACACACACCCACACACACACACAAACACACATTCAAACACACCCAACAAGTGCACCATTGAGGACCACCCACATGCACCTGCCGGCTCGAGCGCAGCCGCTGCCAACGCAACTGCACCGACAACCAAAACCACAACCACAATAACAACAACAACACTGACAAAAAGTGGGTGTAATAGTTTCAATGTTCTTTTTTCTCTCATTCAAAGCCTCGACGTTGCAGTTTGTGCTGCCGCTGTCGTTGTCGTTGTGGCTATTTAGCATTTTGACTGCCTGCCGCCAACACCTGTTGCTGGCAGCACGCGTGCCTACAATTAAAGTTGCAGCTGTTCTGTCTGCTGTTCGCTCTTCGCTCACACTTAAACTTGAACTTTACGTGCGATGCGGAAATTAAAGATGTGTCCGTCCGCGTTCGTACGGGCGCACCAACGTGTGGACCAGCGCACATTTGCATACACATTGTTGTTGATTGCCGTTTGCTGCTGCAATTCGTCAGCAATTTGGGCAGCTTGGGCGTGCCGTAGATTGCCCAATGTTGTTGCTGTTATTGTTGTTAGTGTTATTGATGCGCCTTGCCTACAGTGCTCGTAGCACGTCTGCGCTTGGCTCATCAAGCTGTCTAATTTCAATTTCAATTTTCATTTTAATTACACCAAACAAATTTCGATTTATGTCCACTTTTATGAGGCCTTAAAAATATTGCCATATTAGAGCTATGTGGTTGCCACAGGGAGGCAATAATAATAAGAATGATGTTGTTGATGAATAAATGAAAAATTACAACAATCTTTGATTGTTTGAATCGTGATAAATGATTCTGACTTTAGTTGCTAGAAAAAAAATTAAATTCAAAAAGAAAACTTTAATTTCACTTATTTCGGCTTTTTTTAATCGTGATAAATGATTTTGACTTGAGTTTTTTGCAACAATTAAAATTCAAAAACAATAAAAAATTTAAATTAACTTATTTCCACTTTTTTTTAAGACTTGAATTATAGTTGTTTACGTATATTTTATTCGGCAGCCTCAAATAACAAAACTCATAATTCTCACGATTAGTAAATTAACCTACTGACACGAGATTGTGTAATTTATCATCGTTTTTAATTCAGCAAATTAATGGAAAATCTCACTACTTCGCAATGCCGTTTTTAATTGGTTTCAATACTGTATTGTTGTTGTCATATTAGAAATTATCAACAAGTCATATTTCATTTTTTTTTCATTTTTACAGTTTTTTTAAATTTGTTTTTTCATACATTTTTTTTAATTTTAATTTATTTAATAATTTGTTTTTAAATTTTATTTTCCGTTTGATTTTCTACTTCAGTTGTTTACAATTTCTTATTTTTTTATGTTTTGCTTATCTTTCATTTATTTGATTTTTTGTTATTGTTAGTTGTTTTAATCACATTAAATTTTATGCGAAAATTTCATTTGAATTTTTCAAATTTAATTGAGTTTTCCTTTAGCATTGACCTGTCACACCGGCGCCTTTTCAAATGCTTCTATTATTAAAATCGCACACAATCAGCGCTCAAATGACAACAACAATAACACAAATAATAAAAAAAATACAATAACAAAAATCATAGCAAAAACAATAACATAGCAAAATTAAAAACAGCATTATTAGCTTAAAAAACAAAATATAATTTTTTTCCATTTATACTTCAATGTCAGCTATAGTAAAAATATTTATACAACAACAACAATACTACAAAAAACCAAAGTGCTTGAATGAAAAACATGCATAAATCATTAAAATTGAAAAACTTTAATAAAAACCGAACGTTTGCAGGCAAATTCAATTGCGGCAGTGACAGTTGGCTGCTTCGTGTCTCGCCGACGGGCAGTTGAAAATGTATGTGAGTTTTTTGTAAATTGCTTGAAAAATCAAGAATAGAAAAGTCAACAAAAACAGCAAATATTCCTATGGATTGTCTCAAGTGAAGCATAAGGCCTCGAACACATTGGCGACGGCAGCCACACGATCATATCTGTCAAAATATAGAATCACAACGTTCTTATGGAGACGATTACTTTGATTACTCTGATTGTGGTGCTGTTGCTGCCAATTTTGTTGTAATCAAGTAGTCCAACACAGTACGATTGTAGTCGATGCCATCTTGAAGTCGCCGTACTCAATGTGTTCGGGTCATAAGTCAAACGTTCTAAGGTACAGGAGTTAGACGACAGTGGCGCAGTCAGCATTGTGGGTCAGTCAAATATATGAAAGTGCTAAATATTTTATGGATTAAAATCAATTAGTTATTATAGTTAATTATTTTTTGAACTATTTTCATTAATAAATAATTTTTATTTAATTAGTTTTAAAATAAAATGATTAGTTATTAATTATTTGTCATTATTTATTTGTTCATTTTAATTATTATATAATTGTTTCTTAATTAACTTTAATGTTATTATAAAATATTTTACATTATGCAAATTTAATTTAGTCAATGAAATAATTTCAACTATTTTCAAGTATTTTCATTAATTCCAATTTTATTTAATGACTAATTAATAAAATTTTTTAAATAAATAAATTATTTAATTAATTTTATAATTTAAAACTTTATTTATTTAATTTTAATTAATTATCTCACTTTTTTACAGTCAATAGTCAATTGATTAATTTTAGGTAGTTGTTAATTATTGAATTATCCTTATTTAGTAACTAAAACTAAAACAGTATTATTATTTATTGATTTTATTAATTAATAGTCTTTAATTAACTATTTAATACACTATTAAATAAATAAAATAAAATAAAATACACTATTAAATAAATTAATAATATATAATATATATAATATTTTTAAATTATTTAATTAATTTTTATTAATAAATAAATAATTTTATTTAATTACTATTTAGTTAATTATTATTATTATGCAAGTTTTTATAACTAATCCTAAAAGTTGTATAAAAGTCGTAATTACTTGTGCATTAATTAAACAATTAAATAATTGTATTTCATTGTATTTTAATGCATTATTTAATTAGTTTTCATTAATAAATAGCAAATTTTATTTCGTTTTATTTTAATGATGCATTGAATTATTTTTTATAAATAAATAAATAATTTTATTTAGTTGTTACTTATTTAAATGGTAATAATTATTGAAATTTTTATAAATAAGCCCACAAATTTTAATTACTTGAGCATCAATAAACCCAATAACTTTTTTTTATTTAAATGTAATTAAATCTTTAACTTATTTTAATTACTTGCTTAAAAAGGTTTATTTATTTTAATTAGCTATTTGAATAATTTTAAACTTTTTGAAGGTAATACAATAATTCAAATATTTGTATATGTAAAAAAAATCTAAATTAACTCGTCTATTTCATATTTAACTACTTGAATATTAATTTTAATTCAATAATTTATAATAGTTGAAATTTAAAAAAAAAATTAAAAGAAAAATAATTTTACAATAATTTAAATTGCAAACTAAAATATTATCACGTTTTTAATTAAGTAGGAGTAAGAGTCAGTTGTATTTTAATTGAATTTCAATGCAAATTCCGAATTATTTAATATGAATTGGTGACTTTCGTGCATTTTTTAAATCAAACAAATCATTTTTCTTCAACTAACAAATTATTTGCTAAAATTCGTTAGGCCTTGGTGAATGCACTCCGTGCCCGAACTCAAAAATATCCTCACTCACACACCCACCCACACACACATGTTCGGCGTTCGCTCGATTGAAATCAAATTTTAATGCAGCCGCTCATGTCGAATTGTTTGCCATTTTGCGCACTTCTCACGCCCACAACGACGCCGTCTGTCGGCCGTACGGTCCGGCATGCAGTCGACCGTTTGGCTGGCATACGTGCAGCCGCATTACAAATGCAACACGCAAAACCGAAACCGGCCAGCGAGGCGAACTTCAATCAGCCACTCGCCGAGGGTGTTAAAACTGAAACAACAAAACGCACTAATTGCGCCGTTGGCTCTTATTGTTTTTTGTTGTTTACGTCGGCGACGACGACGAATTTTTTTGCGTTTATTAACAATTTTTGTTTTCTTTCTTACAAGTTTTTTGTATATTTTTTTCTGTTCATTTTTATTTTCAAAGCACAAAAAATATGCGAAAAAATGAGTAGTCGACAGCGACGGCGATGTCTCGTGCAAAGTGGCAATTTTGCTGTTGCTACTGCCGACCGTCTCGATGCGTTTGCTTGCACACATTTTGTTGTGTTTGTTGTTGTTGTTGCTTTAGTTAATGTATTTGCTGCTGATGTGAAGGTGGAGTTGCGCGCAGCGTTTGCCATCAATTATCAGCAATTGCTGTCGGCGGCTGGCGGCGACTGTTGCGGTTTTATTGTTGTTGGTTTTATTTTTGTTGCGACACTGAAGGCGACAGCAATTTGTTTTTAATGAAGGCGCACTGCAGCAGCGGCGGCTGATGGTGGAGATTATTGATTTTTGCAAAATTTTGTGGAAGACATCACATGTTCAAAATTCTCAATGCAAATCATGAACCAGTGCTTCTGTTTCCCGAAGTTCTTCTTACATTTCCCCTCTTTCTGCAGAGAGGGAGACAAAAGCCGTGGAAGCGAGACAAATAGAGATCGCACTTTTAGAAGGGTTTCGAGAATCGTGCGAATTGTGCTGCTAAATTTTGAAGGTGTTAAAAATTGCAACTGTTGAAAGTGGCAATTTAAGTTGTCAGTGGTTTTTGTTGTTATTGTTATTGCTTTTGTGATGGAAATTCGGTCTTTGTATTGTTATTGTGTTCTGGTTGGTTAAACGACAACGTTGCGGTCTTTGGTTTTGCTTCTGGAAACTGAAATGGCTGACTGTCTGCTTGGTTGTCTCAAGCTTCCTGCTTTGCTGTTGATTTTTGGTTTTGACCTTGAAATTCGAAATGTATTTTATCAACTACTTGAATTCATTTAAACCAACCTTATTCTTAGTTGTTCTTCTTTGCAAATTCTTTCATGAATCTTGTATATTCTTATCCGCCTTTCAAAGCATCTTAAATGGTTTTTCGAAACTTCTCATCAGTGGTAACCGCATGAAACTAATCGTTTTTTTTTCTTTTGGTTCTACTCAGATAGTTGTATGCTTCCTCATATTTTTCCTTATTCTTACTTTGCTTAGCTTCAAAAGCTCTGACGCTCACTTTCTGGTCCATACATAGTTGTTTCCAAGCTAATCTTCAATTGGAAGCAACAAATTTAACTTTACTTCTTTTCTTTCAGCTTTTAGTAAACTTTTTGTACCGTCTCGGACTCACTTTAGGGTTCTACATACTAATCCCTGGTTGTCTCTTACCTTCTCTTTAATTGGAGTCAGCCAATTTACTTTAATTTGCTTCTTTTTCTTCCAGCTTTGAGTAAAATTCTTGGATTGTCTTGAACTCACTTCTGATTCTTTCCTTCTAATCAAAACTTGTTTCTTAACCCATAATTGGAAGTATCCAGTTTAGTAAGCTCTAGTTTATTTAGCTTAACTCTAAGTCAGACTTCTGCTACTATTTCTCCATGATTCTTCTTCTTCCTTTAACTTACTTTAGCTTTAAATGTTCTAAATAATGTTTCTTAGTCCATCAGTTTTACTTCTTAACTCCTAGTTAAGCTTTTACTACTATTTCTCCATGATTCTTCTTCTTCATTTGACTAACTTTGGCTTTTAATGTTCATAGTCATATTTTTTAGTCCATCAGTCCTTTTTCCTGCTCCATGAGTCCTAACTCGTAGTTATTTGTAGCCTCTAATCGAAGGTATCCAGCTTAATTTCACTTCTTGTTCTTTCTGCTTTTGCTACAATTCTAAAACTTTCTTTCTTGTTTCTTTTCCTGACAAAAGTTTTAAATGTTTCGAGTGATTTTGATTAATCTGGAGAAGTAAGTAAGTAAGAGGTTCTTTTAAACTTCTCATCGGTAGCAGTCAGATCAACTGAACCAGTCCCCTTTTTACTTTTAGTCTTTTTCCAGTTTTTAGCTTCTTTTGCACTTTTGTTTTTAACATGCTTCTTCTTCTTAAATACACAAATCTCCAATGTTTCTAATTCTTCTACTTCATATAACACTTTCCTTATTCTGGGTTTCCACATCCGCTTCTGCTTTCAGCTACGTTTTTCTGTTCATCAACTCCAACCAGTATTTTTTACTTTCAGACATTTCCTAAGAATCTTTTGCTTTTTCTATGCTTCTTTTGCGCTTTTTTGCACTTTTGTTTTTCACATGCTTCTTCTTCTTACATATACTATTTTTCAAAGTTTTTTATTCCAGTACTTCATAACACTTTCCCTATTCTGGGTCTTCATATCCGCTTCGGCTTTCATCTACTTTTTTTCTTTCCATTAACTTTTCTTACATTTCTTATATTTCCTTTTCTCCATCATTTTTACCATCTCGAATAATCAATAATACATTTTTATTAGAAAAACTCAGAACAAACTGTGAACATTTTCTATACCAAACTGTTGAAGCTCGGTTCAAACTTCCTATTCTACTTCTTCTTCTTCTAATCTCTTTGGGCGATTGTTTACGACGCAGTTTCACAGTTCATGAGTTTTCACAGCTGTTGGTAGTAAATACAACACAAACATTTGAATTACTGACTGATAAAACGCCACCGCCATCAGATGTGCGTCGAACGAGCACAGCAACAACAAAGCGTGTTCAGGTAGGTCGCCAAATGCGACTTAAAGCGGTCAATTTTACTAATTCCAAAGGGGCAGCAAAGGCGTTTTAGTTGCTCGAATTGTTGTGGTTGTTGTTGTTGGTGCAAAATATATAAATTATGCTGGAGGCTAATTTACGAGCGCTCTTGGTTTTCGGGCATAACAACAAAAACAAACGGTAAACAACAAACGCACATTCAATGCGGCAAATGTTTGTGGGGCCGCTACGAAAAGGGCGTTCGAGCAGCTGTAGTGAAGGGTAAAAATTAAAAAAAAAAACAAACAGAAATATGAAGAAAATACAATATTAAGTAACGACGAAAACGACACACAGAGACGCGGCAAAAAGGCAGAGAACCAAAAGTACAATTAAAAAAATGAGAAAAATTACAAGTTATTGTTACTTGTGCGCCATTGCCAACATTTTATTAGCGGCCCAAAAGAGCAGCCCAACATTTTGTGGAAAGCAAAAACAACACAAAAAATACAAAAATCGTACATGTGAGGAAACCAAATGTTTACGATTTTCTCAGCTCAGAACTTAAGCGCTGCTACGCAGAAAATTTTGCCGCCACTTTATGTGTGTGTTTAATTTCGTATTATTTTTTATTATAATTTTTGTCTTACGTTTTGGCAAGTCGAAACCTTGAATTCGACTTAATGCCTTTGCCTTTAATTTCCATTATTTTTCTACTCAAGTCGAATGTGCGGGTAAATGTTGTTTGGATTTTAATTTCGGGAAGCGACTTTTTGTTGTTGCTATTTGTTAATCGTTTTTGTTTTTGTTCAATTTCGGGCTGCCAGAAAAAAAATTGAATAATTACAAAGCAAACGAAGAGGCACAAAGCCGCACTTAAACTTGGCAGCAATGCGTTGTGAAGGCTTGGAAAATTGGTGTGAAATGATTGCAAAGAACAACAATAAGCAGCAACAATAAGAGCACAACGCAGCAGCTGATTTGTGAAGGGCGAGGCGCGTAGTTCGGCCGCCACGCAACAACACAATAAAATTACATTCCAATTAAGAAAATTGCCGCCACGCTGCAATGAGTGGTGAGTGGAGTGGGGAACGTCGCTGTAGTTTGTTGATATTTGGGAAAAATTTAATATAATTTTCAGGCCTTGCGGCATGGGAAACATTTTTTTCATGCGGGAAGAAAATTATAAAAAAAAATTCAGACAAAATGAGGCAAACGATGGCGACAAAAATTGGTTGGCAAAGCAATTTGCGGCAATTGGAAAAATTTAGAATCAATTTTCAATTCAATTACAATTCAATTCAGTCACACACTAGAAAATACTGGGGACAAGAGAAGCCGCCGATGAAAAAAAATACTCTGCGTGAGGTTTTATTTTATGTTTTTCTTGTTTCAAGTTCAAAGTTAATTTGCAAAAGCAACAAACAACACAAAAATTAGCAAATATGCGCCAAAAACTTAAAAGAGGAACAAAAAACGAAGACTCAACACAAAAAAATATTTAAAAAATGTGAAAAATGAAACTACAAAATCTATAAAAATTCCAAAAAAATCAAATACAAATATTTAACAAATGCAAAGCATCATAACCAAGCAAACAGCACTTTAAACAACAAAAACTGTGTAAAACCAGAACAAAACAACAACTACCAATACCATAATTTCGCCGCACTGACTGACAGCAAAGTGTGAATGCAAAACAAATGACCATTCATTAAAGCCCACAGCAAACTATAACGAAAAACAATAAAAAAATATACACTGCACTGCAGCAAAAAGATTATGATTGCTCTTTGTTGTTGCTTTGATGTAGGTAGTCGAAAAGGCTGCTGAAATATTTATTTTAATTTATTTTTTTTTATTTCGTTATTGAACTTGTTTTATTTATATTTTTATTTACTTTATTTATTTTTATTTAGTTGTTAAATTTATTTTTTATTTACTTTTTAAACTTATTATTTTTTGTATTTTGTTAATATTTAAAAAATTTTTTATTCACTTTATGTTTTATTAAATTTTTTATGATTTTTATATTATTTTTAATATTTTGTGTGTAATCCTTCATTAACTCCATTTAATGTTTATTTATTAACCTTTTTTATAATTTTTTATATTTTGTTTTAATATATTGTTAAAGTTTTTATTTACGTTACTTAAGTTTTTCATAAAATTTTTAAAATTTTTTTTAAATATTTGTTTGATATATTATTTAGTTTTTTTTAATTTAATTTATAAGTGAATTTATTAACAATAATTTTGTTTTGTATTTTTTATTTACTTAGATTACTTAGTTTTTATTAATTTTTCTATCATTTAATTCATTGTTTAATTAAATTTGTAATATTTTGTTTACTTGTTTTTATTTAATGTTGAATTTATTTAGTTTATTAAATTTTTGGTTTATTTTTATCATTGATTTTTCTCAATTTTTAATTATTTATTTATTTTGTTTAATTTGTTTGTATTTTTTTATTATTTATTTATTAAATCAATTGAATTTATTTAGTTCATTAAATTTTTTGTTTATTTTTATTATTGATTTTTTTCAATTTTGAATTGTTTATTTTTTGTTTATTTTTTTTTTATTTTTTTATTATTTATTTATTTAATGAATTGTTTCATTTGGTTTATTATTGAATACTTTTTCATATTGTGTTTAACTTTTTATTTCATTTGTGATTGAATTGATTTTCTTTATTGAATTGTATATGTCGAAATGTGTTGTTCCAGTGTTCTGTGGATCCTGCAATGTTCCAATCCTCTCCCTCCCAATTCCCCTTTGTACTTATGTCCCACTTTCCAAATCCACCGGCTCCGGCCGTTTGTGTCGTCAAATGTGTTACTATTGTCATTCGTGTTTTAAAATTTGAATAAAACGCACACAACCCGCAATCCCGCGTCTTTTTTATTTAACCTTCGCTCCGCCGACGGCTCCCAGAGTTCTGTTCATGGTCCTTCGAGCCACCGCGAACCGCGAAAACAAAACGAACACATAGTGACATTTAATCAAACAAGTGACACAAAACAAACACATAGTGAAACATACAGTGATACAACATACCACAAAACAGTGAAACATACAGTGACAAATTAAAACTAAACAAACAAAGAGTGAACAACATCCCACAATACCAAACAAGAAATGAGGTAAACGAAAAAGATCAATAACAAAAAGTAAAGTGAACAGTGTACAGTGCGGACCCCCTTACAAAACAAGAGCCAACCCCGGCCCCCCTTTTTTTTCCAAAAAAAAAAAAAAAAAACCAAAATAAAGAGCCATTCCCGGCCCCCCCTATACACAAACAAAAAAAAATAAATAAATAACAAAAGCCATCCCCGGCATCCCCCCTTGTTCTAAAAAAAAAAAAAAAAAAATTAAAAAGTGACAAACCAGTAGTGTACAAAAATAAAACATAAAAGCACACAGTGCAGTGCAGTGCAATAGACACAAAATCGACAACCAAACGAGAAACCATCAATCAACAACAACACACCATACGCAGACGAAGAGGGAAGCGACAACGAAAAAAAGGGCAGACAACATTAGCACCACAACACAACGTTGGACGGACATTAACGTCACAAAGAGGAAATCCCCATACTCGGGCACTGGGCCCAATAAGATAAGCCCTAAAAATTTATTAAAATTAACATTCATACTAACATCCACATACACATATATTTTACAAATAAAAAAATTTTTGTAAAGAATAATTTAAATTCCCATAATCTTACCCGCCCGATTATTAATTTGCGGTTTAATTTCACACACATATACATATATTTTACTAATTTACAAAATTCTTGTATTTCCAATTATTTTGCCGTTGAATATTGTATATATACAATATTCAACTGGATCTAATAATCCCGCTAAAAGCAGTTCCGCTACTGCCCAGTTGCACATACTGCACATTTTCCCTCTTCTTCTTTGTACTTTGCACACAAATTAAGCAGCAAACAGCCCAGCTGCTGTGTAAATTCTGTGCGCCCACTTGTGCACATATTCACGCACTTTTCTTTGTGCAAAATTCGCACCCACTATTTCTCCTCGTTGTCTTTGCGCTTGTACATAAGATCAGCAGCGAAAGCCCAGCTGCTGTGTACATTCTGCGCGCTCACTTCTGCACTTATTTCCATATTTCCCTTTGTGCTATATCCGCACGCACTTGGCAGCACGCAACTCAGCTGCTTGGCCCAAGTGCATATATACTTGTATACATAAACAAGAAAACACAAAGCGGGCACAGTGGGACAAGTTGTACACTTTCTCGGCACATTGAAAATTTTCTTCGACTTAGAAAATTTTCAATCGTGCATATATATTACTATACATACACTTGTACTTGTAACTATACGTACACTTTACATACTCGTTATCACATACAGTGGGACAATAAGACCCGTCCTAAGTACATTGAAAATTTTCGACTTAGAAAATTTTCAATTGTACATATCAAACGTTTACTGCACATACACTAAATATACATACAGTGGGACAAACATATCCCACCGGTACACAAAATTTTTATTTTTCCTCTATATAATTAAAGACATTTTACTAAATTTACTAACATTAACCAATATTACATTCAAAAATATATTTTGACATACACTCATACACATATACCACACATACCCACACATATTTATTTTTCATACATTTTACACACATTTATACACGTACACATATTTATTCATTTTCGTTAATAAATTAAATACAAATACACATATACAAATAATATTTACTGTCACTTGTTGTTTTTATTATCTTAAATTACACACAACACTTATACAAATTTTCAAATTCCGGATTCCGCGGTTTCAATTTAAAACCCTATTAATATTTTCCCGTATTACTCCACATACGGTGAATAAAGTTGGCCAACAAATTAAGGGCAATTTCCCATTCAATCGAATAAATTTCACACATTCGTGTAATTTTTCGATTTTTTCCAATTTTAAGCCGTTCGTGCGGACGCGGCCAACTTTAACTCTTTCGTGTACTCCCATTCTCAGGTGGAGATTTAATTTCAAACTTTTGCACCAAACCCCCCTCTCTCTCAAGCTTCGCTTTCATTTCAATGCCGGTAGAGCGTTCGCCTAAGAAACAATCTGACGCGATGGAGTCAACCGCCTCCAAACAACCCCCCAAGGTGTCAACTGACTTATTTTTGACAGACACTGTCACTCGTGAGCCGCCAAAAACGCGCTCCAAATCTCCCATTCTCAAAGCAACCGATCCAAGCGTTGCCAAATTTATTTTCGAGTCCGATCAGCTCGTGCAATTATGCACAAGGTTTTCTGCGACCCCCATTGAGGAACAAACGAAGTCCCTCGTCCAAATTCGTCAAAAGAATTTGGAAGTCCAATGGACTAGGCTTATGCAAGCTTATGAGGCAGTCTCCATTGCGGAAGACAGTAGCCAGCCCGACCGTTTCAAGGAGTCGGCTCGGCAGAAGCACGAAGCCTGCATAGACCAGTATGAGTTGTGCATGGCTCAAATGTCGGACATCATTGAGATGCTCCAGCCTCCACCCACTCAGCACGCTGCGCATACGGAACAGGTTCGATCCCCAGAACCAACAAATACTCCGAATATTTGTTTACAAGTTCCACCTTGCGATACCGAAACATTTTTCGGGGGCTATGAGCAGTGGCCGTCCTTCCGGGACATGTTTACGGCAGTATACATAAACCACCCCAAGCTCACTCCAGCCCAAAAATTGTATCACCTCCGATACAAGACGCAAGGCAAAGCCGGTGCAATTGTGAAGCAATTTGCCTTAAGCGACGAAAACTTCGGACTCGCATGGGAAGCCCTGAAATCCCGTTACGAAAACAGGCGCATATTAGTTGACAACCAAATCCGATCCCTGTTAAATATCGCTCCGGCTACTACCGAAAATAGCGAAGCGCTGCAGCGGATTCAAAGTACAATAAATAATTGTCTATCAGTACTCAGGTCCCAGGCCGTGGACACTGACAATTGGGATCCGCTGCTTGTGTACATTTGTTGCACCAAATTGCCCGAAGAGACATTGGCTCTCTGGGAACAATCCCTTACATCTCGTAAGGACCTGCCTCTTTGGTCGCAAATGGACGAGTTCCTGACCTGCAGGTACGAGGTGGTGGAACGGCTCAATAGCATTCGCCCTGCTAAGCCAAAACCACAGTCTTCCAATTTCCATACTCCCCAAAATCGGCCTCAAAATAAATCTCAGCACTTCCATACTGAAGTGAAAAAAGACTTCGCGTGCAAACTTTGCAACGCCAACCACCCTATACGGACATGTCAGAGTTTCAAGAAGCTCACCCCCCAGAGCCGATTGAAATACGTCAAAGAGCACAGCTTATGTGAAAACTGTCTTGCCACGACTCACACTATAAAGGATTGCACAAGCAGTTTTACATGTGTTTACTGCCAAAGGAAGCATCATTCCCTGCTTCATTTCCCCAACAACAAATCTCAAGCCCCGCAGCCTCTCAATAGGTCTCAAACGACCACTTCCCAGGTCGCAACAGCTCATCCACAACCGAACAATAACTCGACAACTCATTCCACCACTTCAGATGCGCAACCCAGCACATCTTCAAGGCTAAGTACGCCTCAAGTACAAGCCCTCCATTCCAATAATGGCACCCAATCCCTTCTGCCTACGGCACTGGTGTCTATTGCCCACTTAGGAGAGTTGTTCAAGGTTAGAGCGTTGATCGACCAAGGCTCGCAACGCACCTTCATTTCCTCGAAGGTGCAAAAACGCCTTAAATTGCCAATTGAAAGATCGCACTTCGAAATTTCAGGCATGGGCGGAAAAATTGTGCAAAATTCCAATCACATTTGCTTTTTGACGTTGGCAGTTCCAAACTCCAGCACGACCCTCAATGTGCAAGCAATAGTACTCCCCCAACTAACAAAATTGCTACCCCCATTCACAATTAGCCATCCCAATTGGCAAGAATTTGCCACGCTAAATCTCGCTGACCCAAGTCCTTTCGAGTCGGCGCAGATAGACTTAGTCATTGGCAGTGATCTGATTCCCCAGATCTTACTCGAAGGTATCCGACGAAATGTGTGTGGCAGTTTATTAGCCCAAAACACCATTTTCGGTTGGATACTCAGCGGGCCAGTACCCCATACGGTGTCATCTTATTCGACATACGTTGCAGAAGTCTCCAATGAGGAACTTAGTTCGCAACTCAGGCAATTCTGGGAGCAGGAAGAAGTCAAACTCCCGACACCTGTCTCCTCGGATGACAGTTATTGCGAAGAGTTATACCAGAAGACCACAACCCGTGGATCGGACGGTAGATACACTGTCAAACTTCCCTTCAAGGCAGAATTTCCATTCTCAATAGCGTTAGGCAATTCCCGCCCCAACGCCCTCCAGCAATACGTTAGCATGGAGCGAAATCTCTCCCGAAAGGGAAACCTCAAGACCATCTACGATGACGTCTTAGAGGAATATATCACCCTTGACCATATGGAACTCACAAATCCCCGTGAGATAATCCAAAATGGCAAATATTTCTCATACTATCTGCCTCATCACGCAGTCATCCGCCCCGAAAAGAAGACCACCAAAGTCCGAGTGGTTTTCAACGCCTCGAAGTCCTCAAGTTCTGGTCAGTCACTTAACGGCGTTCTGCATACTGGTCCTACTCTTCAAAATGACCTCACAGCTCTCATTCTCCGATGGCGCCTTTACCGCTTTGTCTTCAATGGCGATGTCCAGAAGATGTATAGGCAAATTCGGGTCCATAATGATCACCAGGAATTCCAGCGAATACTCTTTCGCAAATCCCCGGAATCTCCTATTCAAGATTATAAATTGAAAACGGTGACATTTGGGGTTAACTGTGCGCCATATTTGGCCATCAGAACGCTCCATCAATTGGCCCACGATTCTCAGCCATCCAGCCCGTTAGCGGCAAAAATACTTCTTGAGGAAACGTATGTCGACGACATTCTTTCCGGAGGTCATGATCTTCCCACAACTAAGGAAGCCCTCTCTCAAGTGATAGCCACCCTCAACTCCGGGGGATTCCCTCTTAAAAAGATAACGGCTAATCACGCGAAACTCTTAGAGGAAATTCCCGAAGACGACCTTTTCGATTCGGAATTCCTTAAGTTCGATTCAACGAGTTCCACTAAGACTCTTGGCATCCGTTGGAATGCCCTATCGGACTCATTTTCATACTCCATCTCTCCCACTACTCCTGCAAACTCATTCACGAAAAGGCAAATTCTTTCTTCCGTTGCCAAACTTTTCGATCCCGCAGGATGGCTTTCGCCTATAATGATTATTGCCAAAAAGCTTCTTCAAGAGCTTTGGCTTGAAGGCACTGAGTGGGATGAATGCATAAAGCCAGGATCACTCATAAAGTGGCAGCAATTCATTGAGAATTTGCCTGCCATAGAACTTATCGAAATTCCCCGGTGGGTTCACTATACCCCCAATCGAAATGTTCAGATCCATGGATTTTGCGATGCCTCCGAAAAGGCATACTGTGCAGCTCTGTACATCCGTACCAGCACAAATGGTGACAACCCCTCGTCACATCTCCTTGTTGCGAAAACAAGAGTTGCACCTCTCCAAACAATCAGCTTACCTCGCTTAGAGCTTTGCGGATCAGTTTTGCTCTCCCAGCTCATAAAATCCCTCCGCTCTCACCTCGGGTTCGACAAATCGGAAATCCATTTATGGACCGATTCGGAAATTGTCCTTGCTTGGTTGGAAAAACCACCTTGCACATGGAAAACCTATGTTGCCAACCGCACGACCGAAATACGTCAAAATGTGCACAAGGCTCCCTGGCGACATGTCCCAAGCGCTGAAAATCCCGCGGACTTAGGAACGCGCGGATGCAAGCCGCAAGATCTCAAAGATCACACTCTATGGTGGAATGGCCCCAAATGGTTGCAGCAAGCTTCCGATGCTTGGCCCAAAGGTCACTCTCGCAAAGTTCCAATCCCGGAACAACGAGCGATTGACTGCCACCACCTTCTCGAAGAGCAGACCGACATCCTCGATCGGTTCTCCAGCTTCTCTCGAGCCCTGCGAGTAATCGCATACATGTTCCGATTTGTTAATAACGGCATCTCCTCCCGTCGCCAACACAATCCCATACACGGAACACTGTTGTCCCAAGCAGAGTTGGCATTTGTTAAGAATCGCCTTATAACTCTCGCGCAAAGTTCCCACTATTCCCAGGAACGACAAGCGCTCTCTCATTCTCTTCCCATATCCAAGAAAAGTTCTCTCTTGGTGCTCAATCCCTTCTTAGACAAACAGAAGGTGATGCGAGTTAATGGCAGACTCGCCAATGCGGCATTGTCGTATAATGAACGACACCCCATTATTCTCCCCCCAGAGTCCCGCTACTGCAGTTTACTTCTTCGCTTCCTTCACAAGCTATTACTGCATGCGGACCAACGACTCATGCTCCGTATGGTTCGGCAGGAATATTACATTCCGCGCCTAAAGCCGCAAATAAAAAAGTGCATTTTTCAATGCAAAACGTGTGTCATCCACAAGCAAAAGCTGCGAACACAAATCATGGCAGCGCTCCCCCCCGAACGATGCACACTTACAATCCCATTCGCCACAACCGGAATCGACTTTGCTGGTCCATTCCAGATTAAAGCTTCCATGCTCCGTAGCTCAACCTACCTCAAAGGTTATGTTGCAGTGTTCGTGTGCTTCTCCACGAAGGCCGTTCACTTGGAACTCTGCTCGGATCTTACGACCGAAGCGTTCCGCGCAGCATTCGCCCGATTTACTGGTCGACGAGGGCTACCTCTCAAAATCATGACCGACAACGGCAAAACGTTTGTCGGTGCTCAACGTGCCATGGCCAGAGACTTTGCCAACTTCTCGAGAGAAATCGCCCAAGATATTCTCGACCGATACGGTCCTCAGGGCGTCGAGTGGCAGTTCATCCCCCCACATGCTCCTCACATGGGAGGACTATGGGAGTCGGCGGTCAAAAGCTTCAAGACCCACCTTAAAAAGGTAGCCGGCTCTCATAGATTCACATACGAAGAGTTTACGACTCTTCTTACTAGAATTGAAGGGACGCTTAATTCACGTCCGCTCTCTCCTCAATCGCAGGACCCTAGCGATTTAGTGTCTCTGACCCCTGGCCACTTTCTCCGAGGCGCCCCTCTCGCCGCCCCCCCCGAACCCGAGTGCTCCGAGCTATCCCTCATAAATCGATGGGAAAAACTCAAAGTCCTCCATCATCAATTCGCCCGACGATGGAAGGACGAATATCTCAAGGATCTCCACAAACGATATAAGTGGAAGCATCCGCAGAGAGAAGTGCAAGAAGATGAAATGGTCGTCATTAAAGACGACCTGCTTCCCCCCAATGAATGGCGGCTCGGCCGCATTCATAAGCTACATCGCGGTCCCGACAATCACGTTCGTGTCGTGGATATCCGCACTGACTCTGGCATCCTGACAAGGCCAGTAGTCAAGCTATGCCCCCTAATAGCTTCCTAAACTCGACTAATTGCTCTGCATGTATTCTCACATACACTTACTCAACATACTCTCACATTCTCATACTCTACCCAATCACTATTATCCTTTAGTGATACACTCTTCTTGTGTTTTGCAGGGCAACCACAGCAGCAGCGCCCACGGCCATACTCAGAGGCGGCAAGGAGCCGCAACAGCCCCGGCAGCAGCCCACTCAGGCAAAACGCCCCATGCAGCGCTCCGCCATCGCGGACCGGCTCACACGCCATCGCCGGCCGCAACAACACCAACCCAGCCGTCCCGCCGCCGCGGTAGCAGCAGAGCGGCAACTGATCGCCTTCAGCAATAACGAGGCCTCCGACGAGGAGATCACACAGCCGCGCGTCGGAGCCCGCGCCCTTATCGAGCGGGCCTTGGAGGCCCTGGGCCGTCTGAGCGAGCAGCTACCCAATTAATGTTGCCAGAGGCAACGCGGGCCGCCATGTCGAAATGTGTTGTTCCAGTGTTCTGTGGATCCTGCAATGTTCCAATCCTCTCCCTCCCAATTCCCCTTTGTACTTATGTCCCACTTTCCAAATCCACCGGCTCCGGCCGTTTGTGTCGTCAAATGTGTTACTATTGTCATTCGTGTTTTAAAATTTGAATAAAACGCACACAACCCGCAATCCCGCGTCTTTTTTATTTAACCTTCGCTCCGCCGACGGCTCCCAGAGTTCTGTTCAGTATATACTTTTTAAATTAATTGTTTTAATCATTTTATATTTATTTTATTTAATTCTTCTAATTTATTTAAATTTTGTAACATTTTATTTAAATCTTATTATTCTGTTTAACTATTTATTGATTTTTTAAATGTTTAATTTTTTAATTAATTTTTAATTTACTTTAACTTTTAATTTAATTTTTTATTAATTTTATTTGATTTTGTATTTATATTTTTAATATTTAATTCATTGGTTTATTTAATTTTTAATACATTTTTATTAATATTTGTTTACTTTTTTATTAAATTTATTGAATTTATTTACTTTTTAATGTTAGTTTTCCATATGTTTTTAAATTATATTTTTTATTCAAGTTTAAATTTACTTTATTTCATTTGTCTAATTTATTTACATTTTTAATTTTTTTAATTCTTATTCTTTTAAATTTTTATGTTTATTTTTTTTATTGAATTTTTACTGCTTTTTTATTTAATCTTTTATTAAACTGTATAACTTTTTGATTACTTTAATTATTTTTTATTTCAATTTTATGAATTTTTCAATTTGTTATTGATTTTAAAAATTTTGTATCCAATTTTATTTAATTAATTTATTAAAATAATTATTTTAATTAATAAATAATTAAATAATTCTAATTTTTAATTTTTTTAAATTAATTTTTCTTACTTTTTCAACTTACTTCCAAAAAAATTTGGCGTATCTACATCTACATCCTACAATTGCCAACAACAAACAAATCTACAGCCAAAACAGTCTAAAAGGCAACAATAACAACAGCCAACCACCACCATCAACTGTCAGCCAACACGAAATAACAATAAAACAGCGGCCCCCACATGCAGCACGAATCGACGAGGCATAAAAATACATAAAATAAACAAAAGTAAAATTTACGACGAGTAAAGAAAAAGCACAAAAAAAAAATGAGAAGAAAATTTAAACGCAACGCAACGGCAAAATTGAAATGCGAAACAGCTGAAAAATGTGTAATGGAAGTGGCCGAAATGTTGGTGTCCAAAAGGGGCATTTCTCAGCGAGAATGCGACATGTTGAACTGAACTGTGGTGGGCATGAAAATTTGCAAGTTGAATGAGTGGCACGAGAGATGACAAAAGGTTGGACAGTGGAGCAAATTTGTTGGAAAAATACTCACAAAAATTGGTGAAATAAAAATACAAAAATTAGTTGGGAAAGATAAGAAGAAAAAACTGTTACTGTTCTTTGCACAAAAGTCCACAAAGGCGAAGTCCACTTAGGTCATAAAGGCCCATTGTAATAATAGTTTGAGCTCCTTACAAATCCTAGTACACTGTGAAAAGTTTATTTCTTTAGAATGACAAAACTGTAAGGTTGGCCAAATTTGATGCTACTTTTGGGTCATCTTAGGTTAGTTTCTTCTATGGAGCTTGTATGAGTACGAAGGTAAGATTCGTTCAAAGAGAGTTACATGTCTTGACGCAACTGTCCAGTCATACCCTGCCGAGTGAGCTCGTTTGCTCTACAGTTCTCTGAAATTACCCTTTGTCCCAGAAAGAAGCTGCCGGATAGTCTCGTTAAGAGATTTTCTGCAGCTTAGAACAGTAAGTAAGACACATGCAGGTTAGCCACAACTAGACCCAAGATTGGTAGAAGAAGTGATGTGTTCTTACTTCAAATCCTTGGAAGGCCTTAGATACTAATTTTTCTTTCTTTTTTCTGAATATTATTTTGATTAGCCTTCTTATGCACTTTGTGAAGTGATGTGTTCCTACTTAAAATTCTTGAAGAGCCTTGGGTACTAATCATTCTTTTTTTCTTCTTAATATTGTTTTGACTGCATTCTTAGCTACTTTATGGCAACTTTTCTGCTTTCTATATGCAAATTTACTTCTAATTTTCACAAATTCTTGTCCTATATCTTCTTTCTAAAGACAAAAACATCCACAATAAAATGTTAATTAAACTCAAGTAAATATTTAACAACTTTCAGCTGATCACACACACACACACATTATCCAAATTGATATGCATCAAAGTGTGTTACGTGCCGCGTCCCACTGTAATGCGCCATCAAATTTCTTCTATGCCAGTCAAATTTAATTTTCAGCACGTCTATATGGGTCAATTTTCATGCTTTTTGCCGCAGCATGAAAAGCCGAAAGGAAAAGTGAATAGGAAACTAAGCCAAACGGCTACTATTCCACTCTGAAAGCGTTCCATATTCTAGAGACACACACAGTTTTTTGTAAATTTTTGTACGTTTTTTTGTGCAGTTATGGCACACAAAACTCCAACAAAGCGTGACGAAACGTGACCAAATTCAGTAAAAAAAACCTAATGCCAAAGGAATGCAAAACAGCAATTAATGAAAAAAGTAATGTTGAAAAATATAAAAATAATAAAAATAAAAAATTCTAACGACTACACGTCGATATGTACGTGAATGCCGCTATGCGTTGTGGTGATAAATAGCTATGAAAAAAGTCAAATGCCAATATTATTTATTGGTGTGATACAGCAAAGGCCAGCGCGCATTTTAAACTGCGATAAACTCAACAAAACCATGAAAATCGTATTAAAAATGAATACATAAAAAAACAAGAATTTATGTTCTTTTGTACAGCAATTAATAAACAATAAATGTTGTCAGCAATGCGCAGAAACAAGAATTCTTACGAATTGCTAAAAATGAGACAAAGAAGCAACAAAAAAAATATGCTATAAATTAGAGAAAAACAATAATTATAGCAACAACAATCAGATTAATCAGCATAATCATATTTTTGGTCAAAATATTTTTTTTTAAATATAGAACAACAACAACCAATGCTCCCACTATGCGATGGGCACCTTAAAGTCTTCCTACTACAAATCAACAAGAAATAGAGTTATAAATAAATTGAACAAAAAATTAACTGAGAAGTTGGCTTTTTAATTAAGCAGCCGCTTGCAGATTTATGTATGAAAACTAATACAACAACAACTAAAAGAACAACAAAATAATCATATATTAATGACAGCGCCGCATAGAAATGCCAACTGGGCAGCGGCTGGCGCCTTCTGACCCCAACAGCGCCGCCAACATGGGCGCAAAAGTCAAAAAACAACAATAACAAAAAAAAAAAAACATTAAATAACAACAACAACAACTATATAATAGTATTAACAAGTACAATAACAACAAAAGAACATGGAACCAAAAAAAATAGAATTTGAAGCGAAAACAACGACCAACAAAAAAACATGAACAACCACCAATTTTTGTGTATAAAAAGCAACAAAAACCAGCAGCACGTCGGGCAAGCACAAAAAACGCACACACACACACACACATACACGTACACACAGATACAGAATTTAATTTAATATGCTTCAAGGTTAGGCGGAAAGCAACAGAATCGACCAAAAAACACATTATGACAACAACAAAAACAATGGAAAAAGCAAGTAGCAAACAGCGAAAAAACGCCACATTAACAACAACAACAACAAGCACAGCTAGAAGAACAGCAAACGTTTGAAATGAAACGTTTCAAGTTTGTCTCTATGTGTGTGTGTGTGTGTTGTGTGGTGAATTGTGTGTGGCTCTGAGCCCCAAAGAGCACCGACGAAAATTGACGAGCGCGTGTTGTTGTTGTTTTTGTTTTTGTATTTGTATGGCACTTGTTTTTGGTGGCGACATGTTGTGGAGTGATGTGGGAGGAATTTGTGCGTGGCGGCGGGTGGATTTGATGATAAATGGCAAACGAGTTTTTTTTCTGTACATAGAAGAAGACAAAAACACCATAAACAAAGCGCCTCGCACAGTACTCGCACAATAAATATGTATATCGAAACAACAACAACAATAATAGCAGCAATTTAGAACTATTTTTGCAATGCCAAAAAAAAATTAATATTAGGTTTTTTACAAATTGCTAATACTTTTGGTTTATAAATAAATCTGTAACTATTTTACGTATCGAATTTTTGGCATTATTTCTAAATTTTTTATAATTGAAAAAATTTGTTGTTATTGTTTCATTGTGGTCTTTTGAAAGTAAAAGTATGTGGTCATATTTTTTAATAATTTCAATTTGGTATGTTTTGCAATTTTTATTTTTTGTTCATAAATAATTTCATAAAAGACTTCAATTTTGCTCGTTTTGCAATTTTTATTTTTGTAATTTTTATTTTGCAATTTTTATTTTGTTTATATTTTCTAGTTAATTTTATTTTGCTCGAAATCTCTTCGGTCTGTTGCTCGCGTGCGTAATACGCGCAATTACGCGGCGCTCATAAATAAATATTTTTGGCAACATCAACGTCGGCAAGAACTTATTTGCAGTGTGCGGTTTGCGTTATAGTTGACAATACTGTGTTCTTTTTGTTGTTGGTTTTTTGATATTTAGACAACAAGACTTTCACATAAAATCAACAAAATCTGTACACTCAGACTGTGAGACTATGAAAGTGATGCACGGAGAATGTTGGGTTTGTGATCAACTAAAAGGGAAAAGGGGGAGGGAAGACATGCTAATCCCAATAGGCCCAATGTAGCATATGTGGTACATTTGCATTTCAGGAAAATTGAAAGCGCAGTTAACACCTTAAGACAGGTGTAACACATGTAGTACGGTCGGCTTATGTGGGTTAAAGTATGACGAACCAAGTCGTAAGTGCTTCCTTGATAGAAATTTTGCTTACAAACCTTAGCGAATATTTTCATTTAAATATAGTATTTATTAAAATATATATATATATATATACTTATATATTTGATGAAAGAAATCAATAAAAGTATTTAAAGAATTTTGTATAACTTTTAAAACTTTTGGCTTAAGACGTCTCGGCCATTAAAAGCAACCAAATTAAAATAACGAAAAACAAAGAGTGTCACTTGGCGCAGCCCAGCTGGCACCACACGTCCAACACGAACAGCCACACGCAGTACTAAGCAAGTAGAAAATTGCAACAACAATCAACCTTTAACGTCAGCAAATACAACTAACAGCCACGAAGAAGGGGGAAAGGACTTTATTAATCACAAAATTGAATGAAATGCTGTTTGATTGAACGATTGATGATGTTTGACAGTTGCTGTTGTTCATTGTTCATTGTTGTTGTTTTTGTTGCTGTTGATAATGACGCTGACAAAGTCGCTGTTGGGGTTAAAGTTTCACCATTTGTCATACGATACCAGTTTACGAGTTGTTGGGTGCACTACTGGTTATGACTTCCTTTTGTCGTTGTTGCTGAATTTTGGCATTCCAGTTTTTGTGTTTTTTTGTTGTTTTTTTTTTTGCAAACACACAACAACATCAGTAGCACGCAAAAGTCTGATTGAGACGCTGTCAAAGTTGGCCGCGTGCTGTTCAAACGCGTAACGCATTGAACCGAAACGCTTCGACTTTGGCGTTTGGCTGTAATTCGAGAACTTGCACAAGTCGTAGCTAATGTATGACGTTTTTATATAAAAACAAAATAATAATAACAATGGCAAACAGAAGAAGAAGAAGAATATCAAGAACAAGAAGAAGCTAGAGAAAAGACAACACTGAAAACAAAAAACAAAGCATTTTGTTTGTTTTAGTTCGTTCAAGATTGACAGTGTTGGAGTGGGGTTACTCTACTCGCTCAGCGTTGTTTGAGGCTTTTAAGGCATAGCACAGTGGTGGCAAGAATGCTTATTGTTGGACAAATCGATTAGCAACAAAATTGCAACAGAATGGGAACAACAATTTTTGAAGCAGATGGAGACTGGATCACTGAAAAAGTGGATCACTTACGGCAACATCAAACAAAAACGGTCGCGGTTGAATTGCGGTCGACTCACCTCAATTTAACGAATTTCTTCTTCTTTTTTTTATATTAATATTTTGTTTTAATATAAACGTTCGCCAAGCGAGGATTGACGGTCAGGAAGGTTTTGTTGTGTGTTTGTTGGGATTGACAGGGAATCATCTGCTAGGAGATGCTTTAGCAAACCTTTAGTTCGAACTGGTACTGTAAACAAGTGGACGATCTGACGGAAGAAATCGGACAGAAGCGACCAGTTTAACAAGGAATTTTGTTCCATGAGGACAACGCCAAACTACTGGCAACTAGTTTAATAGTTAAAGCAAATGTAAGCTCGTTCTATTTCGTTCTCACTTATTGCTGTCACAATGAAATCCCGCCAAAAATGGCACTTTTTATTTGATTCATTTGTTATATGTTTTGTTAAGTTGTTGTCCTTAAGCTGAAGACGAATAAAAACGGTTGCATTAAAAAAATTATATGTATATATTTTTATTTTTTTATGAGAAGTTTAATTCCTTAAAAATTACGCAAATTATAAAAAAAAATTTAGGAGATTTTTTCAAAATGTTGGTAAGAAATTTCAGTATTTTTTTAAGATTTAGGAGAAAGTAATTTCAGGTATCTGGCAACACTGAACCTGGCACTAAGTATCTAATAACCACTTGTTGCTGAACATGGCGAATGATTTTGATGCTGAAAAAATTGCCTCAAGAGAAGCTTCCCAGTTGTTTGCCCATAGGCACAGAGACAGAAAGAGAGAGAAAGTAATCCACCAAACGATCCTAAATTGAATCATTCTAATGCCAAATAAAACCTTTAACTTCAAACAAAAAATAACATTTATATTTGACCAATCAACTTATCACTGACACCACTGTGCACTGGCTACTGCTTAATTTCGTTCAAGCGCACAGCGAAAAAATTTCATTGGTTTTATTGTTGTTGTTGCTGTTTGACTGCAAACCACTTTTAGTCACGCCAAGTCAGTCGTCCATTTGTTTGTCCGTTCAGCACAAACTTAGCAGCGAATTTCGATAAAACAACACACCATAATAGCAGCAGCTACAAAAACAACAACAACAACAAATACAACAACAAGCATATCAGCAGCAACCAACACTAGTAGCAGTTGAAATTAATCCCTCGACATGGCACATAATGTGCGCTACTCGAAATTAACTAATACATAAAAATAATGTGAAAAAAAGCAACAGCAAAAATACAAAAATACAAAAAGCCAAACAAATGAAAAACGAGAATATCAAAAATTGAAACCGAAAGTAAGTAAAGCCAAAGTTAAGTACAATGAAACCAAAAATGAAAAACCATGTGACGATAATAAAACGCTTTCAGTTGGGTGAGTGTGTCGATGGCAACAACAAGAACAACAATACAAAAAATATTAAACACCACCACAAAAACAACAACAACAACGGCAGTGGCAATAACAACGCCAGCAACTTGAACATCAACACCACAGCCCCCGAAAAAACAAACACACACTCACACAAACACATCTATTGACTGCCTGACATTGCGCCCATCTGCAACCAATAAAAAATTATTGAAAATAAACTGAAAAAAAATCCAACTTGCGCTCGAACTGATCCCTAACGATCGGCACAGATCAGTTTTGGGCTTTGAATTTTGGTTGCTTGTTTGGTGGTTTACTGCTCGTTCGTGTGTGTGTGTGTGGCAGGAATGGCAATGCCTGCGGCTACAAAAATGCCACCATATATTTTATTTCCTCTTCTTTGCTGTCATCGTTTGCTTAGTTTCATTCTCACGCAGTGTGCATGTGTGGCTAATGCTAAATGGGCAACAACAATGAGCATCTTTCATAGCGGCCGCCGGCAACTTTCACGCCACTGTAGGCGCGTTTTTTCGACTAGAACTGACAGGCGAGCAGTATGGCATGGAGTGTGGCATAAGCTGCGCTATCCATAAATCTAAATCAAATGCCTAACGAAGCGATCGTTTGCGCCCAGAACGCGCGCGCTACGCCCTGCTCTCCAACTTGTATGTGTGGGTGTGGGTGTGTTCGTGTGTGTCCATCCACCCCTTGCCGACTTTTCGACGCATTTTCGACTTTTTAATGCAACGCCTCGCCGGTCAGGCGTTTGTTAAAACGTCTACAAGCACTTTCCATGCCATTAACTTACGCACCCCCACTCGCATTGCGGCGTCTTGTGTGTGCCGCCGCTCGTTGCGCGCCGCATGGGCGCTGACTTATAGCCGTCGGCAGGCGTTGACTATCGCTGCGAATTGCATAAATTTAAGTAAAAATGCTCAAATTGAATTTAGTTTGCACGCTGAGCTGTGCTGAACACAATGCGGCAAACACCCCCGCCAAGGCGCACAGAGGCGGCTGCAGAAGTGGGCGTAAGGGCCCAACAAAATATTGAATATTCTGTGTGGCAGACTGTGGCTTCTTTATGGCAGTTTTCTTGGCTGTTAGAAGTAGATTTATGTGCCATTAGAAAATACATTTTTTAAATTTTTTAAAGCGTTCTATAAAATATAAGATAAAAGTTTCTATAAAATTGCTGTTTGATACCTTTAAAAGCAACAATTTTTAACTAATGTTTAAATTTAGCTGGAAGAACAATTTTTCAGTACAACTTAGCAATTTAGAGAAAAGTTTGAACATATGGTGACTACTCATCTTAGAATCATTTGAATTGTTGGCAGACTCAACTGAATTTGATCAGTTGGGCAGCTTTCTTTCAAGAATAGATGATATAAAATTTCTGTAAAGTCTATAAACGTAGATACATATTATGTCAAAAAGTGTTAATTTTGTAATATTATTTTGATTTCAGTTTAAATATTATTAAAAATTAGTGAATCTTTTACTTCAAAATCAAATCAAAACTCTGCTGAAGCGTTTAAAATTTTGTTTTTAAATCTGTTTTTTAACAATATTTTATTTAAAGAGATTTGTAGTATTCCATTATTAAATTCTCTACCCCAAAAAGATTCAAATACTGAAGCCTTCAGCTATCTTTGCAAAAAAAAAAACTAAATCCTCTGCTTTGAAGTGAAATGGCCCCAAAAAGATTCAAATAATGAAGCCTTCAGCTATCTTTGACAAAAACCAAATATTCTGCTTTGAAGTAAAATGGCTTAAAGGAATCCAGATATGAAGCCTTCAGCTATCTTTGACAAAACAAAAACACTAAATTTTCTGCCTTGAAGTTAAATGGCCTCAAAAATATTCAAATATTGAAGTCTTTAGCTATCTTTGACAAAAAACAGCAAATCTTCTGCCTTGAAGTGAAATGGCCCCAACAAGTTTACTGGCCCCGCGACAATCAAAACAACGAAGGCCGCTCGTTGCCTCATGCCACCGACCGCTTATGCTAAGTTTTATAGCGACTGTGACGTGCAGCGGTCCGGCCGCCCCCCATGGCGGGTGTGTCACAACAACACTACATTGTAGCTGAAACAGCACCACTGTGCAGCACAGTAAAAACAGGAAGACATTTCACGCAAAAAAAAAGATGACAGCAAAGTGTAGCGAATCCGGCCGATACGCAACAATGTGCAAAGCAGCACAAATTAACGAACGCGAGAGCAAAAAATTGCAAGCATTATTTAAAAAAAAAATATTTAAAAAATTTTAAACTTTTAGTTGTAAATTTTTGGAAATTGAAATAACCGCAAAGCAACAACGAAAATTTACTACGCGTACGCCACATTGAGACGCGCCTTTTCATAAATTTTCGTAAATTAGCAGCGCCACGTCAACAAGCCAACAATTTTGCTCCATAGCATAAATGAAAGAAACACCCAGCAACAAAAACAAAAATCGAACAAAAATTTTCCACCACGAACGCGCCGTGCCACAGTGCCACACTGGCCGATTGGCAAAAACGTCAGCAGTTGGCAAGCGTGCCAAAAATTTACGAGAAACAAGCGGCGCACATCAAAAAACATCTACACATACATATATATATATTTATATATATGTATATAAGAAATCGTAGAAGCGGCAAGGAACAACAAAAATAACTAGAAAAAAATACATTTCGAATTGCAGAAAATCGAGCAAAAAATCATTGGCGAAGAAAAACGCGCGCACGCAGCAAGAAGCACGCGTGGTGGCAACTGGACGCGCTGAGAGCTGCGTCGATTCGTGGTAATTAAGTAAATAAATGAAAACATTGAACAGTCAGCCATTGGAAAATGGCAAGGAAACAACAACATGAAAAAAAATAAAAAAGCAAAAGAAAAACGTAAAAAAATGCGCCGGCTGGGCGCGTAATGCGAGCTGCGCGCTAAATGTGTATGTGTATGTGTGTGTGTGTGAATTTTGGTGGGCAGCGTGTGGCATAGAAGAATCAAAGAAACAATCAAAAAAATATTAAAAATTAAAAAAAACGATATTAAAAAAATATAAAAAATAGAAATAAAAAAGAAACATAAATCAAATCATTGAAAAAAAAACACAAACGCCTACAACTCAAACTGGCCGCAGCATCGCGCCGTCGCGTGGTCCGCACACATTGCACGATGGTGTTGATGTTGATGTTAGTGTTGGCTTTATTGTTGTTGGCGCCAATGCTATTTGTATCTGCTGCTGCAGAAAACACCTGTTAGCTGCGTTGGCTCTTCTGGCCATTGTTGCGGCTATTGCGATGATTGTCGTCAAGGGCACAAAAGACAGCGACGGAAAAGTTTTTCGAATCAATTTCTAGCATAAATTGGCTTCAGAAAATCAAAATTTTATATTTCGTATTTAATATATATTTTTTATATATTCATAAAACTACAAACTACAAACTTATATATGTACTAAAAATTGCCTCTGTAACGCACGTAAGCCTAAACTTCTTGCAATTCATATAAAGAAACCTGCAGAAAGGATCTTTGAAAGACAAGTTGACAAAGTAAATAAGGATTTTTTTAATGTTTTTTAACAAAACGTTCATATCTCTCTATTTTTATATCATTAATCTTATGTCTTGAAGTTGAATTCGAAAATATAACACTTCAAATTTATACAATAAGCCTCAGCCATCAACAATTCTTACCACCAAATATTACCAAATTTTTAAAGTTACATTTAGTTAGCTGTTTTTCATAGTTAATGGAACATTTAATTCCCAAAGTTTTTCCATTTCCATTAATTAAGAAGAAAATCAAACCTATGAACCTCCAATTTGTGTCCTGACGCTCGAATTACTGCCATGAACTATCAAGAGAAATGTTCCAAAACGTTTAAGTTCAAAGTAAAACTTTTATGTTGCGTAATTGAATAAAAAAACTGCAAATTTCTGCGTTTAACATCTTTAAATTTAAAATTAAAATTGCTTGAAGTAAATTAAAACACTTTCCATGAGTTCAGCTTTCTGAACCGATTAAACCCACCAAAAAAAACCAAAGTCCAATGAACCAAAGTCCGATAGATGAATTCTAGTGAAAAGATATTGACCAATTAAACCAACAAATAAATCAAACAAATAATTTCGACACATGAATTCTTCTCTTCTTTATGGATAAAAGTTTGGTCACAAAATATATTTCTTTATCAGAAAAATTCTCGAACTAGGCATAGGCATATAAGACAAATATTCACTGAACAGATTAACAAAAAATCCAACAATAAATAATTTCGACTAACAAGTTTTTCTTCTTTATCTTCTTTATCGATTTTTACCAACTAAGCTCACTTAAGGGGGTATTACGATTTTGTTTTTCGATTTTTTTGTTATTGTTTCATTCTATTCGTATATGCGTCTAGAATTCGTCCCCCGAATATCAGATCGATCCGTACATTAGAAAAAAAGTTATTGATATATATATTGTTATATGTATGCGTGAAAAAGAAGCGAACGCAGGGCGCGCGCTCATTTAAACGCGTTTTTCTCGAAATCATGTTTTTGAAATCGGTTCCAGCTCGGGAGAAAAACTGTAAAGTGCAATCGGCCTAATTTTTTTTTCTACTTATTTTTAAATACAATATCTAGTGCCTGACGAGAGCTTTTTTTTTTTTACTTCGTATTTTTTTTTCTACACGACTTTTCGTCCCAAAAAAACGACCATTTTTCGTATGTTTTTTTTAAAGTGCTGCCATTTTGTTACATTTAAAGTTAGAAAAATTTCCTCTCGTCAGGCACTAGATATTGTACTTAACTTTCAAAAACACTTTGATTTTTTGATTTCAGATATGCAGAATTGCTGATCTAGCTGGAACCGCAACTGATTTGCCGACTGGGATGTCCACTTCAGCGCCCTCTATAAATTACACTTTAAATGAAAATGTAAAAAAAAAAATTTTTTTGTACTCTTGAAGTTTGATACTACGATGTGTAAAAAGATTTGAATAAAAAAAGTTTTTCAGTTTCTCAAAAAAAAAAGTTGAAAATTCATTGAAAATCGCCCAAAAAAATCGTAATACCCCCTTAAAAATCTGATCTTAAAAACTAAACGAATCCATTCTTCGACAGATGAGTTCTTAAAAGACGGAGTGAAGACAAATGTATATAAAACAAAATGCAAAAAAAAATGCCATCTAGATTTGAGTTCCTGAAATCGTCATAGAAGACTTGTTTGAACCGAAAGAAAACTTAAAACTAAATTAAAATACAATGTTTAGACAGTTGAGTGCTCGAAAAAACAGAAAACTCAAATAGCAACATTTCATTGACAGAAGAGTCCTCGAAATAGATATAGAAGACAAATATAGGCTATACAAAAAAACATAGAAAATATAAAACATATATTTAAAAAATAAAAAAAAAAACATAAAAAATATACCTACAAAAAATATTTTTAAAAATATATATAAACTATAAAAATATAAATCTTAGTTTCCTTGACAGTTGAGTTCTTGAAAACATCATAAAAGATAAATTTGAACCTATTAAACCGACCAAAAAAATAACAAAACTCAAACAAAAATATATAAAATAATATTTTAAAAAACATATATAAAATATAAAAATATAAAACTCAGTTTTCTCGAGAGTTGAGTTCTTGACAATGTCATAGAAGACCAATTTGAACCGAAAAAAAAACTAAAAACTTAAGTAAAAAACAATATTTCGACAGTTGAGACTCGAGAGAAACCCTATAAACTTAAATAGCAACATTTCCTGGATAGAAGAGCTGTCAAAATAAATATAAAAGTCAAATATAGGCTAAAAAAATATAGAACATTTAAAAAACTATTTAGGAAATAGAAAACTATATAAAAAAATATAACAAAATATATATAAAATATGAAAATATAAATATCAGTTTCCTCAAGAGTTGAGTTCTTGAAAACGTCATAGAAGTTAAATCTGAACCTATTAAACCGACCAAAAAAACTCAAAACCCCAAACAAAACCTGTATTCAACTACTAAACTCTAGTTTCAACCTTTCAGCAGAAAATTTTGAGTTGTATTAAAACGAAAATTAATACGCTTCGTTTAGCACGCAAATGATTGACACTTACCGTTTGACAATCAGCTGATCACTGTCACGATTCGTACTCCATTCATTAACAACAACAACGTCAACCAAACAATTGTTTATATAACTTTACAAAGAAAGTTTATATAAAAAATATGGCGTTCGGATGTGTCTGTGTGTGTGTATGTGACAGCAACAACAAAGGCAAACGTTGTTGTGTTGTTGTTATTGTATTGATTTAAGCATTAAATCCATAAGGCAACAAATAATCCGTACGTTCGAGGGTTGATGGGGTTGTAGAAATTTTTGAACTGCGTTAAATGTTTTTGATTTTTGGGTTTTTTATTTTGTAAATTTTTTTTATAATTATTTTAAATTGAATACAACAAATTTTGCACAAGTCGTTTGTGTATCATTTAAAAATATTCAAGCTTGCTTTTGTATGGGAAATTTTTTTGGTTGTTGTTGTAAAAATATACTATACTCGTATAGTAAGCACTTGTAGATTTTTGTCAACTTGAAAAAATCTGCAAATATTTTATTTAATTTTGATTTTTTCTTTTCAAACTTTTTCAAATTTTTCTCTTACAGGCACTTGTCACTTGTCGCGTTCGCTGCGACCACGTGCGGCTGTCAGGTTGTGTGCAGGAATCGGTAGCGCTAACCGGTGACCGATGCACTGCTGGAACCCGCTGCGGCGCCACTAAAGCATGACCGCACTGCGAGGGGGGTTGCGGGCACAATTTTGGTTTGTAAAGGCACGAACACAGACGGCACACAGACGGCGACACGGCGCACTCATAACCAGCGAATACGAAGGCACCGTTCGAGTGGTGGTTGTTGTTATTGTTGTTGTGTGCGCTATGTTTTAGGGTTGCTAGCAAATAGCAATAAACGTACGCACGCTTTCAACCAAGCAAAGCAATCCAATGATTTTTTAACAAAATATTTGTTGAAATTTTTTGTCGATTTTTTAGAATTTTTTTTATGAACTCCGCACTAAACTCCGTACTTGAAAACGCAAGTTCAAAGACTGTGACTTTGGGTTGGCTGTGCAGCACGGCTGAGCTGTTGTTGGGCCTTTTTCGGTTTCTTGTTGTTGTTATGTTTCAAACTGCTTAGAACCGTTCGTGGAGCTTTTTGAAGCGCGCGAGCGTTGCGTTCGCGACGAGTTCAACACGTTAAATAAACGTTTGAGCAAATTTCGAATTTGCCTAAAGCGGCAGCCAAGTCAGCCAGCGTCGATAAACGAGCAGCGACGTCCAGAGCGACAACAGCGGCGGCGGCTACCGCCGCTCAATTCTGATTCTATTCTAACGACGACTACAGCGACGGCGACCGCGAAGAGAGCCAAATGGCGGCGCTGCTTTTGGCGTTAATGTTGTTGTTGCTGTTGCCGCTACTGCTGGTGGTTGCTGCCGCCATTAAAACACTAATGAGGCGCGCCGGCCGCCATGTCGCTGTTACTGTCGCTTTTAACTCACCGATTTTGTGCACCAATTCAACAAACAAATGTTGCACGTTACAGTTGTTTGTGTTGCTTTTTTATTGTTCACAAGGCTAGCGTGTTTCATTTGGCGACAAGGCACGTCAGCGCGTCTGTGTTGCGTTCAAATCCAGCGCACGATAAGAACTGAAACCGAAAGCAATGCGAAAAGCGCTAAAAGGGCCGGCCAGCAATGCACTGGCGAGCGGCAGCGACAGCGGCGGCCGGTGGTTGATTGGTGGCAGCAGTGGTGGCGCCGAATGTTGAACGTAAATGCCGCTGGCCGAGGCAGAAAGCTGCAAAGCACTGTTTGTCTGTCGCTTGGCTGCGTGAAAATTGCACGTCGAAAGCAACGCAGCGCTGGCAAAGAGGCAATACACCAACAACAACAACTAAATGTATACATACAACAACAAACTCGCACACTTTGGCCGCAGCCACTTGGGGCAACGGTGCGAAGTGCGCGCAGCAACGCGGTCCGAATGCCCATGCGCAGGTTTGCGTCAGTGTGTGTGTGTGTGTGTGTGTGTGAGTATCAGAGTGAGAGCGCGAACGACCTGCTGGCAGCAATGTTTGCCGGAGCTTTGGGGCGAGGCAGCGCAGCGCTGCGTTGCGCTGAAGCAACGAAAGCTAAACAAACAACAAAAGAGCAACAACAAACTTGGAGAAATAGCGAACATTAGGAGCGAGTGGTTAAGGGGAGCGAGTGGTTAAGGGGAAACGGAAAACAAATGGCACAGCGACACATACGGCAACAGCGAAAGGGTGCAGAGGTAAAGAAAATAAAAGACTGAAGAAGAACACATTAGAGAATGAAAGTAAAACGCTAAGGAATGAGAAGATAATGAAGCAGGCGAAACGATTGAAAAGAAAATGTGAAACAATTTTTAGAAAAAATTATTACGAGAAAATTATAAAAACTTAAAAAAACAATAGAATAGAAAGAAACAATAGAATATAAATTAAAATAAAATAAAATAAAATAAAATAAAATAAAATAAAATAAAATAAAATAAAATAAAATAAAATAAAATAAAATAAAATAAAATAAAATAAAATAAAATAAAATGAAATGAAATGAAATAAAATGAATTAAAATTAAATTAAATTAAAAGAAATGAAATGAAATGAAATAAAATAAAATAAATAAAAATAAAATAAAATAAAACAAAGCAAAATCAAATAAAGGACCTGAGAGTGGTGAAAAGAGGGAATGAGTGAGTGGAAAAATAAGGGAGGGAGGAAAGAATATTTCTTTTAATATTAACGAATGAAACAATTGATTAAAAGGATTTAACGAAGAGAGAAAGAAGAAATAATAATTATAAGAAGAAAAGATCAAGTAAATACGAAGAAACAAAGGAAAGATGTAACGAAGGAAGCTAGCAAGCAAACATAAGAAAAAATATGATTGGGATGAAGCAAGGAAAGAGGCAGGAAAGGAAGAAAGTATGAGTGTGGGAAAAGGAGAATAGAAGAAAAGGGAATCAAAACAAAAGAAAAAAGGCATCAAAGGATAAAGGGAGAAAGTAAGGTAAGAAAGTATAAAAAAGAATAAAAGAGGAATATAAGAAAAAAGTTTGAACCAAACCAACGATAAAGGAAAAAAGGGAATTGGAATCAAGGACAAAAGAAAGAAATTTAGAAAAGAATAAAGAAAGAAATTAATAAAGAAAAAGTGGGAAAAAATTAAAAATGAGACTAAAAATTATTATGAAAAAAGAGAAATAGGAAGAAAAGAAGGATTTATGATAGCACAGACGGAAGGCAGGAGAAATGGAGGCAAGGAAAAACAGAAACAAATAACGGGAAAAGTCGAAAGAAAGAATAAAGAACAGAATAAAAACTCAGAAAAGAAGCATAAAGGAAAAAGAAAGAATAAAGAACCGAACAAGAACTCAAACCACCAAAAAAATAGAAACAAACAAAGATTGTCGTTTGAAATTGGCAAAGTGAGAAGAAAAACGCATAACGTTGATGTAAAACGAAAAGAGACAGCAAACCAATCGAGTGAGAAAGCCACGATGCAAACGTCAAACGGCAAAAGAGGCAAAGAGGCGGCAAAGTCAAAAAGTCGTCGTTGTCGCTGTGGTTGTTGTTGCCAATTTTGAGTGCGCAACAAAAACAACAACAACAACAATCACGAATCGTAGCACAATAATGCTCGCGCACACAATGTGTTTGTGCGAAGGGGGGATTGCGGGGCGGTGGGGATTGGCAGTCGGCCGATCGGTGGTGATTGTTTGGACGTTCGGCGGGCGCTGCCGCTGTCGCTGCCATCTAACGGCAGCGTTTAGCGACGCGAAGACGCGCCCGAAACGGATGCCGAAATAAAATTGAAAGCAAAAACCAAATCGGCGTGTTTTTGTTTTTGTCGCCGCTCCGCATTTGCATTGAAATTCGTCGTTAAATGTACGAGAGTGTGAGTGTGTTTGCGTTCGTGTGAATAAGGCGGCCACTGAGAGCTGCGCGCTGGAACAGCTGTACGCGCTGCGGCTTGTTGTGGTTTTTTGTTATTGTTGTTACTGTAGATTTTATAGCTTCTAAAGTCGCATGGAATATTTGGCATAACCCATATACACACTAAAACATACACACACACATACACAGAGATTTGCACCGACAGCCAACGAACGCAAGCTCGGCTCAAGCGCTCGTCGTTCGCCGTTGGCTGCGTATCCGCCAGATACAAATTTGACTGTCGCAGCGCCACGAACACGTTTCACGCGCACCGTCGCACTCCGTGTGAGTGGGTTAACAGTGCGAGTTGTTTTTGGAGCTGTTTTTTGTGGTGCGCTGGCGAGAGGCACAACAACAACAACTTGATAATGACAACAACAATACAAGAAAAACGTGTGGAACGGCAGCAGAGAGCACCCGAGGAGCAGCAGAGAGAACGCAGCGAACGCTTCTAAGCGCTGGAATTTGCTGTTTTTGTTTTTCTGTTGTTGCTGTTGTTGTTCACTTTGCCAACACGTGAGCGTGTGTGTGCGTGCGTCTATTGTCTGCAGTGCCGGCTTTTTGCCATTTATTTTTGGAATTATTTTCAACGCTTTGTTTTTGTGCACTTTTTGCGGCCTACTGTTTCAGCTGGAGCAGGCGGCGAGGCGGCGAACGGGCGCGCGTTCAACATTATGCGAGCAGCCCCGAGCTTGCAACTTCACTTGCTGCAGTTGGCGATTGCCATTGTTGTTGTTGCTGTTGTGCATGTTTTTGGGCAAGTTGAAGGTTAATCAGTCAACATAGGCGAACTAATGTTTCGAAGATATGCGCAGCTTGTGGGTGACCTTGAATTTTGGCAGTGAACAACAACAAAGAATAGTAATTGTTGATGTGGAAGAGAGTGAGAGTATGTAAAACTTGAGTTGAGAGGAGAAAGCCCCGCTTAAATGTGGAGGCATAGAGAAGAGGAGATGGAAAGATGAGTAATAGAAGTTAAAAACAAAAGTGGAAGGAAGATTAGAGAGATTCTGATAAATGAAAAGCTTATACAAAGAAGTAATAATAAATAGAAAATATTTTATATTTTATGAAAAGTATCACATAAAGCAAATTTGTTGATAAATGGCTTGGGTTAGGTTAGGTTAGGTTAGGTAAGACAGGTTTCTCAGCATGTAAAATGCTAATCTAATATTAAGAAAAAATCACAATGTATTGATTGAAAGAAAATATTCTGCAGAAAGTATCAAATAAGACCTATTTGGCTTATAAATGAAAGAATAAAACATATAAGAAATAGAAGGAGTTCAAAATGTATCAGTTAAGAGAAAATATTCTGTAAAAAGATCAAATGAGGCCAATTTTAAGTTGAAAACATTCACAAAGGATTAGATTTTCGTGGTTAATGGTAATTTTTTTTTTATTTATTCATTATTCGATTTTTTAATTTGTTTTTTATTGAAAAATGTTTATTATAATTTTTTTCTATTTTTTTAATTTTTAATCTAAAAATTGACAATAAGTCAAAACGACAAAATTAATTTTTTTTTTGAAAATTGTTTATTAAAATAAGTTTTATTTTTAAAAATCTTTTTAATGAAAACTACCTAAAAATAGGGAGATCACACTAACTTTGAGGTCCACCTTCTTCCATTTTTCTCCCTTTTCAACGTAAAAGCTGACAATAAGTCAAATTGAAATGGAATATTAAAATTTGTTTTATTTTTTAAAATAATTTTTAATGAAAACTACTTAAAAGCATGCAGATCACACTAACTTTGAGGTCCACCTTCTTCCATTTTTCTCCCTTTTTATCGTAAAAGCTGACAATAAGTCAAATTGGCAAATATCATTTTGCATATTATACAAATTTTTTTAATACATTTTTTTTTAATTTTTTTCTTCAGTTACTAATTGATAAAAACCCTACTTAAAACTGGGCAGTTGTCGCTCATTTTGGGGTCCAAATATATTTATTTTTACTCCTACCAATGTAGAAATTTGTCATAAGTTCAATTTTACCACTTTTTGCAATATTTTCTATAAAATAAAATTGCATAATTTTTCTAAAAATTATATTAAATGAGAGTACTGCTTAAAACTTTTTATGTTTTTTCTAAAAATGCAATCATAGTCAGTTCACGACCACTTTGGTGTTTGCCTTCTTTATGTTTTCCACTTTTCAACGTAGAAATTGGCAATAAATAAAAATTTTACCAATTTCCTAAAGGACCAAAGTGGTTTATCGAAATTCATAATGAGTCAAGCAGGCATGTCCACTCGTTATGAGTCATTAATAAACTAACTGATAGCTTTATGTTAGCCAAAAATTTGTGTTTTTCGCATAAAACTTTTATATGGCAAGGCTGTCTTAAAGTGGGCCCACCACACCCATATGGATATTAGCTTTTAATTGCAACACCAGCAGTAGCTGCAACAAATTTCAATTCTATGTCTTTACACGTTCAAGAACTATGACGCAAAACAACAGTTTGGGAGGCGAAAAGACTTGCAAGGATAATAAAGGAGATATAAATTAATAACCATCTAGAATCAAATAAAATTACTTGGTTTTATTTTACGACCAATTATTACTTTATTTTTGAATTTACTTCTTTTTGGATTTCTAACGAATTTTTTAACTAAAGTGACAACAAATTTGAGTTTTCCTTAAGAAACAATGACTTCTTTCAGAATTTTTTTTAAGTAACAGCCGAAATGATTGAATTAAAAACGAATTAAGTATATAATTGTTAATAAAAACATGAAAGAAAAATGTCGCCTCCATAAACGGGTTAAGTGTGTTTTATGGGCACAAAAACTACCCAAAACCAACAAATGCATTATTTGCTCTGCTTATCGGTGCGAAAGCGTTGAGCCGGAGATTTTTGTTATTTGCCTGTGGACAAGCACTTGATTTACTGACTTACGCCCAGACTGTTAGACAGACAACTGAACGAGTGCAATTAAAAAAAACTGCTACTACATCTTTCACGCTCGAGCTGTTGGTCGCTTTAAATGTTTCACTCCCGAATGACAGACACTGGAATGTTGCTGGAGCATTAACCAATAACAATTTGCGATGGCTGAGCTTTGTAGACAAAAACACCAGCTGTCACAATTGTTTAATTCCCTTTAATTAAGCTGTATACAAAATATTCGAGTTTGGTTCTTTTTTCAGTGGCAGTTCCTTTTTAATGGGTGCTATTTTTTGCTTTAGAAGATTTTCGTTAGTTCGTCACATGTGATTCACATTGGAATTCTGCGAAACGTGACTGACTGACTGGCTCGTTGGTTGCGGTCGCTTCTTAACTGCAAGTTGTTTAATGCAAATAACAACAAAAAATATGAAATTCCAAATAAATGCTGCCAAATTGCACAGCCATCATTTTAGTGACGCTCAAATGACAAATGTGACAGCTGTGCGAGCTGTCAATTTGAAGTAGTGAAATTCGATATGGCGGGGAGATAACGAAGGAAGTTTTCTTAAAATTTTTGAAACATATGCATGTATGTATATTTTATATTTAGTTTTATATAGTCTTATTTTTTATATTTTATTATATTTAATTTTTTATATTTTCTGTTAAGTATTTTTATTTAAATTTTATATATTTTTGTTTTATTTTATTTTATTTTTTAATCTTATTTATTTTATTTTATTTTATTTTTTTATAAAGCACATTAAATTTATGTTATTTATTTTAATTTTTTTAACATAATCAAATAATAAAATATAAAAATATAAAAATAATAAAATTATTTTATTTAATTTAATTTTATTTAATTTTATTTAATTTTACTTTTTTGTACAGCACAATATTTTTATTTTATTTATTTTCATTTTTTTAACAGCCATTTTTCAACACAGCCGGCTTTCTAAGCCCAACACACCGCGAAGCTTCGCGAATGGATTCGTGTTGTTTGAAGATTGTGTAAATGTTTCGCTTGTTTGCCTCGGCGCTGATAACAGCTTTACAGGCCCTCCGGAACGGGCCCGTCTGGCCGCGCAGTCGCGTTTCTCATTGCACATACGAGTACTTTAAGTATTCTGTTCGAGTGTTGGGCAATCGCGCGCACGTTTACATTCCATTAGTCGCTTTTTATTATCGCATACAATGACATTTTGCTGTCTTACAAGTTACGCTTTACGCTCGCCTACTTTCCTACCCCTTTGCCCAGCTCTTCCACCAACCGCCAACACTCGTACGAAAGTCAGCCCGCGTATCTGCCGAAAGCAGGCAAAATGAAAATTGCACCGCCATAAAACGGCAACAAAGTCAAAAGTTGTTAATTATTTGACGTTTTCCATTTTTTCCTTAATTTTATGTGTTTTGTTTTTAATACATTTTTGTTTTTTCCTTACACTGTTTTTGTTAACATTTCCTTTCTTTGCTTCCATGTTTTCTTTTGTTTTTGCCTTTTGTCTACTGTGCGGCCATATTCGACATCAAGAAAACAACTTGGTGGTGTTTTTTTATTGTACTCGAGTGTTTTGTTGTTGCTTGTTTATTTTTATATTTTCGCACACAAATTCAGTTCCATATTTACATTCGAATTTGCATGTGGCATAGATACACACACACACACACACAGATATGAAAGCCTGTGTGAGTGCAAATTGAAGAGGCTACCGACTACCGACAGCGTCCAAACAGTTTTTTCCTCTTTACCGGACGGTCAACAAGTCTGCAATCAAGAGCGAACAGTGGCTATAAACTTAAGAAAACAGAATACAAATTTTAAAAATTATATCCCTTCATTAAGTTTGCATAATTTTGACTAAGTTTGGGCCCAATACTGCATACGAGTATCGGGGCAAAGTAAGGTAAGGCAGGCAACTTACTGATTACTTGGCTAGTACACTCAAAGGCCTCTAAGGCCCACTGTGATACGCGACAGTTAACATGTTATATGAAATTTTGATTAAATCTAAGTGAAACTTTCATTTGTGATAGAAAATAAAATCATATATGGGGAAAAAACATTTAAAAATTAGCACGAGGTAAAAAGTTCATATATTTAGTAATCCCGATCAAATGTTCGCCACGCCCTTCTATCTGTCATCAGAGCTTCAAGGGAGAAACAGTCAAAAGGTCAACGCTGCAAAGAAGCAAACGTATCAATATTTTCAAACTGATTTTATTAAAAAAAAAATGGATTGATTTTAAATTTATTTTAATCTTATTTTACTTATTAAAAAGTTTTGTTGTTGTGAAAATTTGAATCCCGTGATTTAGTGCTTGGGTTTTGTAAATTTATGACAAACAATTCAACGCAGCCATTGAACTGCCAACACTAAGCTGTTGTACCGTATTGTTGTTGTTTTTTTTATTGTTGTTATTATAATCATTCTCAAATCATAGTTGTTGTTGTTGTTATGATAGCCAGTGTAAACAAATTAAAATTGTATCCAAAAATACGATAGCAGCCCACTCGGTTATCACTGACGCTATCTGCCGCTTATCGTGTCTTTGCTTACGTTAAATGCTGTTTGCAATTCCGCGCGATTAAAGCTGAAAAAACAACAACAACAAAAATACCAATAAAAGACTATCTGGCAAAAAAAGAAAAAATGGCCAAAAATTAACTTAAGAGTGTCCAAACTAAAGAGTGAGTGCGCTTATCAACCAACGCTGGACTACCAAGTAATGCCGCATAAATTCGCCTCTACTGGCCGCAGTATTAAATGTCTGATGGCGACATAAATTCCTGTCATTGTCGGTGGCGTTCTGTAAATTACAAACTTAATTTGATTTTGTCGCTTTTTATATATGTATCAACGCAAAATTGCACAACGGCTGCGCGAATTCTTCCACAACAAATAAATTTTACGCTCAATTAATGAAGCGCACTCAATGCATATGCAATGCATATGTATGTAAGTGTGTATGTATGTATTTAGAATGTACTATAAATGCATTTTGTCATAAAGGCCCGCCCGCCATAGCCGCTGTCAACAACGAATCATGGCACAGTACGGTTTCCTTCATTAACCTAATTCGGTTTTATGTTGCAATTTGCAACATACGCTTGCAGCAATTGTCGCCGAAGTGCAAGTGCCAAGTGCACATTTTTGCGTAAATTTTCGCCCTCATCGCTGGCAACTTTCATTGCGTTGTCTTGTTGACTCCAAAGCCGGTTTTAGCTTCTCAATATTTTAAATTTTTCAGTGAATTGTGACTTTTGAAGTGATTTCTGGATCGAATTTTTATGAGACTGTACCGGATGGACCTATCCTATACTATCCCTATCCGTATCCCTATTCCTATCTCTATTCCGATCCCTATCGCTATCCCTATCGCTTTCCCTATCGCTATCGCTATCCCCATCCCTATCCCTATCCCTATTCCTATTCCTATCCCTATCCCTATCCCTATCCCTATCCCTATCCCTATCCCTATCCCTATCCCTATCCCTATCCCTATCCCTATGCCTATCCCTATCCCTATCCCTATCCCTATCTCTATCCCTATTCCTATTCCTATCCCTATCTCTATTCCTATTCCTATTCCTATTCCTATTCCTATCTCTATCTCTATCTCTATCTCTATCTCTATCTCTATCTCTATCTCTATCTCTATCTCTATCTCTATCTCTATCTCTATCTCTATCCCTATCCCTATCCCTATCCCTATCCCTATCCCTACCCCCTATCCTATCCTATCCTATCCTATCCTATCCTATCCTATCCTATCCTATCCTATCCTATCCTATCCTATCCTATCCTATCCTATCCTATCCTATCCTATCCTATCGTATCCTATCGTATCGTATCGTATCGTATCGTATCGTATCGTATCGTATCGTATCGTATCGTATCGTATCGTATCGTATCGTATCGTATCGTATCCTATCCTATCCTATCCTATCCTATCCTATCCTATGCTATCCTATCCTATCCTATCCTATCCTATCCTATCCTATCCTATCCTATCCGATACAAACTAATGCAATAATTGAACGCACGCACCTGCCTTTTCGCACCTATTCCAAACAAATTCTATTTCACTGCATATTTCACCAAACCATCCAAGTTGCACCTCTACGTCGCACAACACAATTCAAAGCACACACACACACATAATCACATTGAACAACCCCACCAACCGGTGGTCCAGCTATCGACCAACCAACCGACCGACTCGACCAACCAACCGACTCAACCAAGCCAACGCTCATCAATCATTTCGGATGCTGTTTTTGTTGTGACTTTATTCAAATTTTAACTTGTTGTTGTTGCTGTTGTGTTATTGCTATTCTCCTCAACCAATTCGCATTCGCACTGGTCGTCGTTAGTCGCAGTCGAGCAATGCGCATACAATCTCCCACATATCGACGCGAACTGGCAGATACCGAACAACACCAATCGGCACAGCCAGCGGTTACTTGTTGGATTTGCAGTGGCGCACGTAGCGTCCGCAACGTAGCGCACAGAACATAAAATTCGCAATCAGCCAAGCGGACTGGCAAGGGTCGCATTCAGTCGTTGCGACGCATTCGTCGTTCAGTTGGTCGATTTGTCGGCGAGTCAATGTGGTGCGACGCGACGCGCTGACTGGCCGGTTCTAATGGCCAAAGTGGCAAAATCCATTAAAACAACAAAATTGTAGAACAGTGAACACGGCGATGGCGCACACAAACAGGGGACGAGAGCTCCACACAAACCAACACGCACACACTACTCTTAAATTCACACAACTAACACAAATTCTAACTGAAATGTCAGTCCGTCCGAACGACTGTCTGTCTGTGCAACTGTCCCACCGCCGGCAAGCAACAACAACACTACACCCCGCACATTCGTTCGCAAGACATTTCGCCGCTACGTAACGATAATGCACGACAAAGTGTACGCGTCGAACGCGGTCGGCGGGAGCCGGGCACACGGTGTATGTGCACGCTAACCCAGCAACAAATCGCACTGTGAAGAGTGCTCGTGAATGTGAAAAATCTATTTTTAGTAAGCGGTCGCGTCATTGCAGTGCCGCGATTCGTGGCAGATCACGACATCGACTGCTTCGATTGGCTGCTGCGCGCCGCTAACGCCAACTGCACTGGCAACAGTGCTGCCAGCGTCGTAGACCGCAAACGAAAAGTTGAACACTAAAAAAAAGAACAAGAATACCGTACGAACGAATCGTACGAGCGAAAACAACAACGGGCAACAACAATAAGAAGAACAAAAACGACTGAAACCACTAAAACGACACAAGCAAAATTCGATTCGCTTAGAAAAATAGCGTTGCTGTTGTTGTTGTTTTTGTTGTTATCGGTGCTGGTGTTGTTGGTGTTGGTGGAGGTGTTACGGTGTTGCGGTGTGTGGGGTCTGAGAATCACCAGTCAGCGCGCTCGCGAACGCGTTCGAACACGATTGCCAGCGAACGTACGAACGCGCGCACGAATCGTGGCGAAGTTAAAGTTGTAGTTAGCCGAACGAATTATAATAATTATTTCAAGTGTTGTTGTTGTTGCTGATGGTGTTCTTTGTTGTTGCTTTTAGTTATTGTATCTGCGGTGCTGTTGATTTTGAATCGGGTCCCTGCCCAGTGCACCGCCCGCCCGTTCCATATTCAACAAACCATGCACACATGGCTTTTGGCACATTGTGTCGAAGTGTTGCCGCACCCTCCTACAACCCGCAGCAACCAAATACCGACCAGTTGTTGTTCTAATGGCGCTGTCGTTGCCGTTAGCTGCTGCGCGCCTGTTACCGGCGAGCAACTCACGCTCGAGCTAATTTGAATGTGCGCCACTCACACAGCCAACGAATGAGTCACACTCACTCGCCACAACTCACGCCGCCGCCGCCAACTCGGCTCGGTCGCACGGCGTGGGCAGTGCCACGAGCGCGTTTGCAATGCACTCGCGCTGACACAGTCGCAGGAAAGCAGAGACGCAGCTGCCGCAATATGCTCGCTTGAAGATTTTCATGCCGGCGTTTTCGTGGGCACCAACGTCTGCACTCGATTGCATTGTAGGTGGAAATCGCTGCAGTTACTCATTTTCGCTGGAAACTCCAAGTGCACCACACTTGACATTCACAACGGCCGTAACTGCGCTCCACTCATTTCCGGTCGTAACTGAAGGCACCGCACGGACGTCGAGGGGGTGTTCGCCCACCGCTTAACAAAATGGCTGCTTTTTTATGGCCACTTGAAATTGCTTTATGATAAAATATGAGTGCAATTTTCCACTCTTGACCATTTGGCGTTTAGGGGCAACTTTATAGTTTCCGAGAATTGAGCTGAAACTGAAAATATGCGCGCATTGATTGGATTTTCAAAAGTCAGAAAAAATATCTAGAAATATTACAGGCAACTACAGTACACAAAATTGTTGAAAGAAATCATGTTCAGCAAGAGTACAAAATGATGTGAATTTAAAAAATAAGTAAGAAATCTTGACGAAAACTGTTTTTTTAATAAAATACTTTTCTTGAAGCTAGTCTACTGAGCTTTCCTTGTGCGAAGCCATGCTGCAACCCACGACCACAGTGTTGCCAGTTACCTGAAATGACTTTCTCCTAAATCTTAAAAAAAACTAAAAACATTAAAAAATGTCTCACAATTTTTTTTTATTATTTTTAATTTTTAATTTAATATAATTTGTATTAACCTCTCATAAAAAATTAAATATATACAGTCTTTTTTTATTCAGCTTTTTCAGCTTAACAACAACTTAATACAAACAAAACATATACAAATTAAGTAAGAAATCTTGACGAAAACTGTTTTTTTAATAAAATACTTTTCTTGAAGCTAGTCTACTGAGCTTTCCTTGTGCGAAGCCATGTTGCAACCCACGACCACAGTGTTGCCAGTTACCTGAAATGACTTTCTCCTAAAACTTTAAAAAAAGCTAAAAACATTAAAAAATGTCTCACAATTTTTTTTTATTATTTTTAATTTTTAATTTAATATAATTTGTATTAACCTCTCATAAAAAATTAAATATATACAGTCTTTTTTATTCAGCTTTTTCAGCTTAACAACAACTTAATACAAACAAAACATATACAAATTAGATCGGTATGAATTTGGCTTTTTTAAACCTTCTTCATTATACACTTTAAAGCATAAAATTTAATTAAACTAAATTAGACAATTTAGCTTTCAATATTCACTTTAGCTTCTCATAAAAAATTAAAATATATTCAGTTTATTTTTCATTCAGCTTCAGCTTAACAACAACTTAACAAAAACAAAACATATTGATATGAATTTTCCTTTTGTAAATCTTCTTCATTATACACTTTAAAGCATAAAATGTAATTACATTAAATTAGACACTTTAGCTTTCAGTATTCAAGGCTTCAGTGCCACTACTGATGTCAAATGTATCACCACCAAAATCTCCTAAACTTTCTACTAAACAATTCTTCCTCCCAAAATTTTTCCTAAAAGTCCAAGAATCTTCTAAATCTTTGAGGAAATCTCCTGATCTGGCAACACTGCACGACCATTGAATGGTTAACAACTCTAACTGTCTATTGGTTATCTTTCATGGTGCATAACTGATACCAGGCCACTTCAAAGACCACTTGAGTCAGGCATAGATATTCAAAAAATCTTCCTTAAGACAAAAAAGAGACGGCCAAGAGTTTTGGGCAAAGTCGTGGAATCCAGCCATCAAAGTGCTTAAAAAGTTGGCTAAAAACCACGCAAGGTGAGGTGCCGCTTCGATCTGAATAACCCACCTCTGAAGGTATTCCTTGATTATATTTCCAACCACAAGGATATCACTACTTAGTGACTGGGAGTCTGTCAAGGTGACCAGAAGAGGCACCAGTATGTTGTACAGATTTTGAGTAGGTTAACTGGGATCTTCAGCGAAACCTGTTCGTTGCTGAATGGCAATTTTTACGTCTCAGGTCCTCAACTACTCGAAAAGCGAATGATTTCGATGTTTGCTTTGAACATTTACTGAGGGAATGCCTGACCACAGACATCTCATTAGGTTCATCATTAAGTTGATGAGTTATCTGCGGCCTGGCATTGGTGCCACAAAGATGTACAGGTAGTGAAGTTTCAGGAGGAGGACATTGTTCTCCACCTGTTGTGTTAATATCCCTTATTAGCCAGAAGAAGATATAAGCTTTTCGGCTCAGCTTTCTTCATTAGTCTAACCGAACTATCGCCTTTGAATATTAGGGATATAGCCAGGTTCATAATGGAATCCTCTTGGTTCTCAGAGCTGTAAGGGCGAGTAGCGCCATAAACTGTGGTATCAAAATTAGACATAATTTTTGCTTAAATGAGCTTTTCATGTAGAAGGCTGCCATTCCAACCTAATCTAATCTAAGTTTCAACTGTTTCGATCAGAGTGAAGAGGGATGTCTCTTGTCTCCCTACCATATCTTGGTGTGACCAACTGGAGAAGACATGCGCAAAGCAAAGGCGCCTGGAAAACACTTTTGTGGCAGGTCGTAACCCGGTAAGGAGTTGTTATGGGCAGTTAGGAAAGTAAGTAGGTTTCGATCAGAGACTATTGGACAATTGATATAGGTACCTAAGTACATGAGGCCCAAATATAAAGCTGATTTCATCCACTACGTGGTAGGGTTTGGCAAATCTTCAAAGTGATCTAAGGGAAGAGATAATAATAATATTGAGGCTATTAGGCACTGCGACCAGTGTAGATCTTTTGTGCAAAAGGGAAGAGATACAAAGAGTCCAGCAGGCTGGTGGACATGGGTCTACCAACTTCTATTTAAATTTATAATCTCCTGTTTTCAAAATAAAATATCTCACCTTTGCTAACCACTGTTGCAACTGAGAATCCACAGCAGTGGCGCATACAGGGGCGTTTTGGGCTTCAAATCCCCTCAAACATAAAAATTTCTGGTACAAAAAATGGTTTCGAATGGTATTCGGCTCAAAAGTTATATGCAAAACCCCTCAAAATGAAATCCTGTGTGCGCCACTGATCCACAGACAAGCTAAAAATAAGAAAAAAAACCTTGATGGACTTTAGGTATCATTGACCTAACTTGACCTTGAAGTGTCTGATGCGATCACAGGCTCTTTATTTCTTGTCAAGCGAACTCACAAAATATTCAGTATTTTATTTCTTGCCTACTTTTTTTCTTGTTCCTATTTTCTTATTCTTTTTTCTATTTATGTTGCATTCCCTAGTCCTTTCCTCTAGTCCGTTCTTTGTAATGAGTTCAAAATCAATTAACAGATTTAAGTATAAAATGCGATTAAAAACAAAACTCTAGAAACATACTGCAAACAAATGAACAAATGGGCTGGCATGCCCAAAGACATTCCTGTAGTCCTTTCTTTGTAATGTGTTGAAATTCAATTAATAAAATTTTATTAAAAAAAACACTAGAAACATAAGGTTGACTGGAACGACAGCCCGCTTACGCGAGACTAAGGCCTAGCTTCCCGCAACCACCCGTGTTGTGCGTGTGAATTTGTACGCGGGTGGAAGGGACCTACAGTTTTATGCCGGTTCCGAACGGCAGGTTGGGAGCTTTTTCATAAGCAATTTTTACTCTCAGAGGTTTGCCATTTCCAGCTAAGAGGACAGCCACCGAAAGAGAAAACGAGTTTTCCCGTTATTTTTTTTAGGTGTTATTACCGGCAGTATATGAACCTGAGGTTGCTGCCTTCGACTCGCGGTCCAACGCACTAACCAACTGAGAAACATACTTCAAACAAATTAACACATTGCTGATTGCCTCAAAGACATTCCTTTAGTCCTTTCCTTGAAATTAATTTAAATTCAATTAAAAGATTTATATATAAAATATAATTAAAAAAATAAAAATTGCTGACTGTTTCAAACACATTCCTAGTCCTTTCCTTGCAATTAGTTAAAATTCAACTAACAGATTTAGGTATACAATTTTATTGAAAGTAATCCACTAAAACCCACTGCAAACAAATAAACACATTGCTGACTGTTTCAAAGACATTCCTATAGTCCTTTCTTTGTAATGAGTTGCAATTCAATTAACAGATTTAGATATACAATTTGATTAGAAACAAATCAATATCAAACCTGCTGAAAACAACAATTCACATTAGTGACTGTTTTTTTTTTTACTAATAGCCAAAATTGTTGATAATCTGACAATGAGAAAATGCAAAGTTAAGAAGTGGTCAGCCAGGCTGCAAACCAACCAATCAGCTGGTTTTGTTGACAATGTCCCAAATGTCAATAGACTCTTAAGCACTGCAACACAATATGGCGCCAGTGACCCTCACAGCAGATAGGCAAATGTTAATTTTTCTACATTAATTTTCGATTTCCACACCTTTTCGAGCGAGTCTTAAGCGCTTTAAACAAAAAAAAATAAAATTTTTATATTAAAAGTTTTATTGACAAATTATGTTTTTTGTTGCTTTGGTTTTTTGCAGAGGGAGCAACATTGTTGGTTGGCATGCGGAAGCAGCTGAAACAAGCTGACATGTTGGCGCTTACTTTTGGGTGGCCAGCAACAAATAATCATAAAAACAATCAAATAAACAAAGAAACACCAACAACTGCCTATGGGCCAACAAGTGCTCACCGCAATTACACGGGGGACACTAGCAAATGATTTGCCGTCGAAACGAGTTGAGCCCTGAAATAGGTGGACAGACATGCGTCGTGAGCGTAATGTCGCCATTGTGATAACGACTAAATAACCATAAGGCGACATGTTGAACATGGCCAACGTGTGCGGCGGGTAGTCGTGCAGCAACAACAACAACAGCAACAGCCATTGTTGTCCTTGTACTCGCATGAACATGAACCGCGCGTTTACTTGACCCAACTGTCAAGTACACTTTTTATGTAGTCATATCCCTACGAGGGAAGGACGAAGTTTGTTAATTAAAATTCAGTAAAATTTAGTTTTTTGTTTGACAGTCATGTTTCAGTTAAGTTGCCCAAAAGAGGTAAATAGTAGTCACTTGGGAGGTCTTACGTTGGATCATAGATTCAAGGACATGAAGAGGAGAAAAGAGAATCAAACGTGATATGACAAGGAGAACATAGAATGAAACGGAATATGAAGAGAAGTAAACAATATAAAAGAGATCTTAAAAAGTAGTGGAGTTGTTCCGGTGTAGGGCATCTTTGAGTCGTTTTGAACCCAGTCAAACTGCCTTAAGTGTTTTTTTCTATTTTTCGTCGCAATTCTTAGCCGTCTTTCGGCGCCGTCTTAGACGCACTTTACATGCTGCCACGCGTGTGTGGGTTGTCTACTCTAGACATGCTTTCAGCCATCTTGTCCACCTCGTATACGCTGGTCGACACTTCCGAATTCCCAAATACCATTAATTGAATTAGCAAAATAAAAAATAAAAAAAATATACTTAATACCATTCAGTGTAAGTTCGGTGCGTTTGTGACAAAGTTTCAACACTTAAGGCGCACAAAATACTGTTCAAGGTCAGCGGCGCCGTGGAGCATTGTAGCTAAAGGCAGATCGGCAACTTTAACAGCACTTCCCGCCCACGCACTGCGTTCAATTTAATTACGCAAAGCATTGACAAGGAGTGCGGGCGGGTGCAAAGTGGGCGGCATATCGTATTTGTCGATTCGTTTTGCGAACAGTACTCGTACAGCTGGGTCAGCAGTGTCAGCGGTCGTGCAGCTGCCGACTGTTATTGATTCGCAGACACTGGCCGACGTTGCAGCGACGTTCGACAACGTTCCAGTTGCTGGCATTTGTACGACAATGGCTTCGCTGGTCGACAACATGGCAGCCTCGCAGACAGGATATGAAATTGTGGCATGTTGCGCGGGTTGGCGGGCGCGAATTGCTGCCGTATGGCATTAAATTCCAGCGAGTTTGCTGCTTTTTTATGACTGCAGCGCTATGTGTGTGCGTGAGTGCTTCAATTTGTGTATTGGTGTGTGTGTGTTGGTAAATCGTGCACGCACGCAAAGCGTTTACGTTCCTTTTTACGATACAAATTACGATTATACGGAATAAAAACTTTGGCCAACCGCCGCTGTGCCACAGAATGCTGGCGCCACTTTTTATAATAGATGCTGTTGTTGTTGTTGTTGTTGTTGCTGTTTGCCGCCTGCGGCGCCGTCATGCAATCCACTTTGCTTCCGCTGTCGCTTTGCTATCGCTGCTGCTTTGCTGCTGACTGCCAGCTGCTGGTTGGGCTGTTGCTTTTACCACAATTTTCCACACTATTTTCCAAACTATTTTCCACACCAGTTTTCATTGTCTTGTTGGCAGGCATTAGGGTTTGACTCACAGGACTCATGAACGCCGCCAACACTCTAACCGCTAATCGCACAACGTTGGCCTTTGCGAACTTTTTCTGTGTTTTTGCTTTGCTGTTCGTTTATTGACTGGTCTCCGCTGGCTCTCTTCGTTCTGTGGTTTGCTCTATTTCTCTACTTTTATAGTTTTTCTCAACACTTTATCAATTTTCACATTACTCCAGTTTAGTTTCAGCAGTTGAAGGCCAAAGCCAGTCAGCAACGTTCGCAACAGTCAGTGGGGAAAACAATGAAAAATGAGCAAAAATGGAGTGCAAAGCGGGATTATTTCACAGTGAGCTCGCTACTTTGTTAGATCGGTACTCGGTAAGAGGAATTGTAAAAGAATCGAACTCAATTAGCAAAGTAACGAGCTGAGTGTGAATACCACTAACGTTTAAAGCAGAGACCTAAAATAATTATTATTTATATTTATGGAAACAAAAATTGCCCTTATTTAAGAAATTTCTAAAAATATTGGTTTATAATAATTATTCCCAAAATGAAATTTTGTATGTGACCTGTAACTATTATCATGTAATAAATATTTTTTTAGTAATAACTATTAAAAGAAACAAGTATATTTTTCGTTCTCGTTAATTATTAATTTATGATTATTTTTTTACATTGTTTCATAACTTTTATTTTTGACTTTTTTTATTTACGTTACCGATAACTATTATTTTGAGAATTTTTTTACGTTGCTTTACAACTTTTATTTATGTTTTTTTTCGATAATTATTATTTTGAAAAAAACAATTCCTTTACGTTGAATTACCACATTTTGGAGTTGATTTTTAATTGTTTGAAATTGACAAACGCAAATTACCTACAGAAAACCAATTTAGTGTGAGTGTGAGAGAGAGAGTGTGAATTTCTTCACTTTTTGTGCCAACACTTAAAATTCCTTACGAATCTTACTCTCTCTGTAATCTATCTGTCCTGTTCTGTTCTCTGTTATTATCCTTTTCCTAGAGCCTTAATTATTTACAATGGCCTCTTAAACTTGAGGTGCTTGAGGAACTAATTTACTTGGGTCAGTCCTTTCAAACTCTCTCTCGTCCATCTTTCTATATAAAACAAAAGAACCATCATACAAATTCTAGCCATTCATATGAACCTTAAATTATTGTCACACAATGTCCAAAAATTAATTCCATTCTTCGCAGCAAATATAAAACCCAACTTAAGCCACCATCACTAGTGCCCTCAATACTTTCAATCTTTGCACAATTATTTATATGTTTTCATATTTTGTTTTATTAATCTCTCAAGTGATTAGAGTTCATTTTCTAGGCCGTCTGTGATTCATCTGTGTGTTATAGCAAATTGTGCTCTTATCAACAAGGACAACAACAACAAAAACTACAATTTCCAAATGCTTTTTATTAGATTACTTTACGTACACCCATTCAACTCAGAGTTCAACAGTTGCGGCAAAAATCAAACAAGAAATTCATAAAAAGTCTTTCATAAGACAAGGTTTTGCTATAAGCAACGAAGATGCTGTGTGCGATAATATTTCATATAATATATATAATTTTTTTTGCATAATATATTTAAAAAATAAGCAGTTTGTTTTAATAGCTAAACATGGCAGCATGGACCATAAATAATTTCCATAAATAATTCCATTCAAATAAAGTTGAAATCTTCTTGTTTGCAATAATCTGGCACGACTGGTTGAGTGATAATGGCAAAGCGAATGCGGATGGGGGCCAGGAGGAAGGGAATATTGCGTTAAGATCGCAACTTTTGGTGTAAAATCAATGAAAGAATTTCACTTTTAGAACTGATGTTTTGAAACTCTGAACTAAAAAGATGAGCTGAACTGTTGAAAAATTTAAGCATCTTAGTTAAAACTAACAAGTAAGGTTAAGTTTTCTTGGAGAAGTAAGTTGGAAACTTGTGGTGTAAAATCAAGGAAAGAATTTAAATTTAACTATTAGAACTGATTTTTGAAACTTTGAACTTAAATGATGAACTGAACTATAGACAATTTTTAACTTCTTAGTTTAGTTGTGATTTCTTAATTAAAGAACTAAGGTTATATTTCTAGGAGAAGTAGTTTCAAAGCGAATTCAGATGTAGCGAAGAGGCATGAAATCAATGAAGGAATTAACTATTAGAACAGATTTTTTGAAGCTCTGAACTAAAAAGATGAACTGAATAACTAGTTGAAAACATTGAACCGCTTAGTAATAAATAAATAAATAAAATAATTAAATAAATAAATTAATAAATTAAATAAATAAAAAAATAATTAAAAAATAAATAAATAAATTAATTAAATTAATTAATAAATCAATAAAAGAATAAATTAATAAATAATTAAATAAATAAATAACTAATTAAATGAATGAATAAATAAATAAATGAATAATAAATACAGTATAATCTCGATAATTCGGACACTCGCTAATACGGACAACGCGGTAATCCGGACACTCAATTTCTATTGTAGACTCTGTAATCCGGACACTCAATTTCACCAGTGTTTGGTTTTTAATTGTCCGGATTATGGAGATTATACTGTAATTAATAAATAAATAAATAAATAAAGAAAACAACAAATAAACATATAAATAAATAAATAAACAAATAAGTAAATAAATAAATAATTAAATAAAAAATTAAATAAATAAATAAAGAAATGAATTAATAAATCAATAAAAGAATAAATAAATAAATAATTAAATAATAAATAAATATTTAAATAAATAATTAAATAAATAAATAAATCAGTAAGTAAATGAATAAATAAATGAATAAAAAAATAATAAATAAACAATAAAAAAAATAAATAAATAAATAAGAAAATAAGTAAATAAATAAATTAATAAACAAATAAATAAATAAATAAATACATAAATAAATGAATAAATGAATAAATGAATAAATGAATAAATGAATAAATGAATAAATAAATAAATAAATAAATAAATAAATCAAAAAAATAAATAAATAAATGAATAAAAAATAAAAAATAAATAACAAATAAGGTTGTTTTTCTTAGAGCAGTACTTCTAATGCATCAGATTTCTTGCTGGAAAATTTATTCATCTGGCTTCTCAACTCAATGTCAACTTTATACTTTTATTATTTTGACTTTGCTTTAAACTGTAGTCATAAAAAAGTAATATTTAAAACAGTGACTTGGCCTATTGTAACACTGGTTATAGATATAAAATAGAAAAATAGAGGTGAAGGCATGTCAGTGATGTGGAGTACAAAACAGTCAATGGAGACCCATTGAAACATTCTGATTTGTTTACTTTTAGAAGCTCAAGTTTACTCGCTCTAAACTCGAATTAAATTAATTAAAATTAAAATCCATAGATTATTTCAGAATACAAAGAATCACTTGATGCCATTAAAAAACACTAACAAATCAAACAATTATCACAACACCCAAACTCACGTTGCAATTTGACAGATTCTACAGACCAGCCCGCAGGCACATAGGTGTTGTAATTGTGCTAAACTTGCGTTATTATTCATTCTTAGTATAGCCACAACAACAACAACCATTATCACAATTATCGTTGAGTCACAACAACGCAGTATTTTTTATCGCAGCAACAAAATTATCGCATGCAAATAAATTGCAAAATCTATCGAGTGGATTTTAGTTGCGCGATTGGTTTTGGGCCAATCAGCGCAGCCCTTTGCACACCGACGTTGACCACTCGTCGTCGAGCTTATCGGCGACGCGGTGGGCGGCGGTGGGGCGTTCTTAAACTGGCCAATCTAAAAGATCTGATTTTGCATTAATGCATTAAGTAATTGTTTTATATTTGTGCGCAGTGATTTCATGGCTCGACGCCGTTGGCTGACTGGCTGACAGTGTGACAGGCGGTAATTGAGCGCGCCGGCAGAATAACTATGCGGCTTTATTATTGTTATTGTTGTTGTTTGTTGTGTTGATTGCGCATGTCAAGTGTTGACTTGCGGTTTGAATTGCAACAACAACAAGAAAAACAATAATAATAACAACACCACACACACACACACACACACACACACATCTATCAATACAGCCGCATCGTGTTGCCGCCGTTCGTGATAGCCGACAGGAATTAACGTGCCTGTACAAATGCGAATTCAATGTTAATTTCGATTATGGCCAAAATCTAAACACGAAACTGTCAAATTGTGCCAAAAATAAGAATGAATGAATTTCATTCCAAAACAAAAACAAAAATAACACACAGTGATTTAAGCGCCGCTCAAGGCTATCGTAGCAACAATAACAACAGCGTCATTGCCGTGACTAGCCGCCAGCCAGCTGTGCCACCCGCCTGCTCCTGCGGCACTGTTGCTGTCGTCATTGTTGTGGAGTAGAAGCAGCAGTGAATTAATCGCTTCAGACATGAAAACCAGAAGGAATTTAATGACACAAAAACAAAACATTAAATCAAAAATTTATAAAATAAATTAATTAAAATTACTAAATTACTTAATTAATTAATTAAATTAATTAAATTATTATTAATTAAATTATTATTTAAACAATTATTAATTAATTAATTAATTTAGTAATTTATTAATTTTAATTTAAAATTATTATTAATTAATTAATTAATTAATTCCATTGAACAGCAGCTATTCTAAAAAAGTTTTAAAAATCTTACAACCAACTCAGTCTCAGCTCTAAAAGGGTTAACAGCAAATTACATGAATTTTGTTTTGAAAGTTGTCACTTTTTGGGCAGCTGGCGTTGCCACTGTTGTTTACTTTTCTGTTCATATTTTGCATTGTTATTGTTATTGTAATTTTTGTTTTTGTTCTGTTCTTTTTCTTATTGTTTTTACTTGCGATTTCATTCTAAATAGTTCGTATTTTTGTTGCTGTTGTTATTTTTGTCATAGCTTTTGCTACACTAAGAGGGGTTTGATCCGGTCGAGGGCGTCGCTGCCACAATTTTTTTGTGATTAATTAATTTCCTGACTGGCGCTTTGAAGCGGTGGCTGAATGCAAAAGTGAGAGCGGCGTCTGACTGGAGCCGCGACTGGTGGCGCTTACGGCTGGCGATTAGCGCCCACTCTGATCGCTGCCATCGGCAAATTGCGTTCTGCGTTCTGCTTTTCAAAATAAAAATATTCCATTCAAAAAAATAAACTTTAAACGAAACTTTACATTTGCATGCAAAATATTTAAGAATAACAACAATAAGACAACAAGGTAGAGAACAATAGAATATTTTATCAAGAAGAAAAAGAAGGAGAAGACAATTGAATATGTAGATGTAGATAGAGAGGAAGAAGAAGCAGAAGCATATGTAGATGTTGATAGAAGATAATTGCGTATGTAGATGTAGATAGGGAAGAAAAGAAGAAGAAAATCGTATATGTAAATGTAGATAGAGAAAACAGAAGAAGAAGAAGAAAGAGAAGGAGAGAATTGCATAGGTAGATGTATATAGAGACGAAAAAGAAGAAGAAGAGAATTGTATATGTATATGTATATAGAGAAAAATAAGAAGAAGAGGAAGAAGAGGAAGAACGAGATAATTGCATATGTAGATGTAGAAAGAGAGGAAAGAAGAAGGGGAAGAAGGGGAGAATTTCTTATGTGGATGTAGATAGAGAGGAAGAGGAAGAAGAAGAAGAAGAGAATTAAATTTGTAGATGTAGATAGAGAAGAAGAAGAACAAGAAGCCGAAGAAGAAGAAGATGATAAAGGAGAGAATTGCATATGAGAAGGAAAACAAAAAAGAAAAAGAAAAATATTATTCCATAAATAAATAAAGAAGAAAAAGGAAGAAGAATAAGTGAATTGCATATGTAGATAGAGAAGAAGAACTAGAAGAGAATTGCATATGTAAATAGAAAAGAAAAAATATTATTTCATATGTAAATAAAGAAGAAAAAGGAAGAAGAATAAGAGAATTGCATAAGTAAATAGAGAAGAAAAAAAAGAATTGGAAGAAAATTGCATTCGTAAATACAAAAGAAAAAGAATATTAATATGTAAATAAAAAATAAAAAGGAAGAAGAATAAGAGAACTCCATATGTAGATAGAGAAGAATAAGAAGAACTAGAAGAGAATTGCATATGTGAATAGAGAAGAAAAAGAAGAAGAAGCAGAAGTAACGCCAGTTGAAGAAGAAGGAAGAAGTGCAATCGGAAATGAAATAAAGCAAGTCGGAGATAGATACAAGGGGCATAAAAAATCCAAACTGTGTTGGAAGATTAGACTAGTAGAAGCAAAGAAAAGAGAGTACAGAAAAGCCATAAAATAATTTTGAATCCAGAGTCTCATAGTCCAACAATTCCAAACTGTCAAGAAACCAATGTTGTTCTATAAGTCTAACCAACAATTGTTTAAAATTTTGCTTCAGTACATCTTCATCTCTAAATAACTCAGAGCATAGCAATGAGTCAACATTGCTCAGAACTTACGCCAATTATTTACAAATGAGTGATTAATTTAATGACGTTTTAATTTCCTATTTTTCTTAATTTAATTCTTGATTTATTATTAAAATTTTTGCATACTCAACTTTCGCTTCCCCAAAAATAAATTTATCACTACTTTGCCTTTTTTGTGACAATCGACGAATGGTGAGTGTGCTCTAGTGGCCATTGTAAAGGCAACAACAATGCCAGCGTCATCATCACAGTCAGCAAAGGCGTCAAACAGCATTTGAATAAAATCGCAATAAAAATAATCACTTATGAAACCCATTACCGGAGTGAAATTCGATGTCCGAACAGAGTTGTTGTATACTTGAAACATGTGTGGCCACATGCGAGCGTTGTGCATGCGTAGGAACATAAATAGGGGGGAAGTATGAATGGGTGGATCTATAGATTGGGAAAAGTTTGGACAAACTAGTTAATAAATGGATAAATAGCACAAAATATGGATAGTTCGATCCATTCATGCATGCGATCAGGCAATCAGATGTGCTAAGGGATGTACTTATGGCATAAGAAACAGCTCCCATTGGGATTCTCTTCTGCGGATAGCGATAGAAGTGGATAGAAGTAAACGAGCGTTTCACCAGCCCGAGCTGGGATTCGAACCTAGGGCCTGGGTATGAGAAGCCAGCCCGCTACCTACTGGACTATCGAGGCAGTCTGTTAATGAACTGATGACAATTTAGGAGGAAACATAAACCGAGATATGAATGGATAGATTAATTAAGCAGATTGATTTAAGTAAGATTACATAAAAGACTGTTGAACAATGCAATAATTGGCATATGAGTGGTTAAACGGACAACAGGTTCTGGACAAATGTGCGAAGAAATGAATGAGTTGGCGAATAAATGCTAAGTTCAAATGGAATGAAGGACTAGTGGGCGCTAAGAGGGATTAAGAAACAGACGGATCAGCTGGTAAATGAAAATACATGTGAAATGGCAGATTGGTAGACGGGCGAAGGCGATTGAAAAGAGAAGATGAATGGATATTCAGAATAATGCATGAGTTCACGGATCGATGTAGAGAGGAATGGAGAAAAAGGTGGTTAGAAGAATGGTACGTTAGGTTAGGTTAAAGTGGGTGTCTGGGCAAAAGAAACACTTGTGCCACAAAATGGGCATATTGTGATACTAAGTAAAAGGAGAAAGTGATTTGTCGGAGAGCCCTCACAAACCGATTCGATTTGTGTGTAAACTCTTGCAAGTCTCTAGTGTCGACTAATTTGAGGTTTTGCAAGTTGTCGAAGAAGAGAGATCCAAGGGGTTACCATCTTTGTCTAAAGATAGCCGGTGAGTGGTAGAGAAGGTAATTTATGGTCTCTTTCGGCTCTTGATTTGAGCTAGAAGCAAGGTAGGAAAACAGAAAGCTTAATAATTGGAAACATAGAAGGGTAGAAGAGTAGACACAGGGATAAACTATTAGAAGGGTCGAATGTAGAGAGTAGTATGAAGTAGTTAGAATTGTAGAAAGGTAAACTCATGGAGTAACAAACAGATGGACAACTAAGTCAGATTTTTAACAAATTAAAGATACAAGTATGAAGAACTGACCCTGAGTTCGATTTTGAACTCTTTTAACAAGGCTTGAACTTCTCTTGCGACCTTGTCAGGGGCCACAAGTTGTTTCTTAAGAACTATGAAATGTTAATGACTCATTACAGACTCATCACTACGAAAAGAATCGTTAACTGTCTGTTTGTCGAAACGGCATTTGGATTTTCCTTTTTTTTCATTAAGTCTCTTTGTCATTTCTTATTAATGATTTTTTGGTTTTTATGTGCACAACGAACGCAACGATTTGGCACGCTCGGCCAGATCGCTCAGTGGGCGTGTGTTGTGTGCTTGAACATGTTAAGAAATTAACATAAAATCCAAAAGGCAACGAAAATAATACAACTGTGACCAGCTAAGCAAACAAGTCCACAAACAGTCGTTTGGCGTTGCGAATTTGCAAGCAGCAACAACAACTACAATGACAAAACTATAGCTTTGAGCTCTTCACATTCGAACCAATCGGCAAACGCTGCCATTGCACACACACACACACCTGCGATCGATTCGGCGCACCGCCCATTCCATGCGTTGGTAATTTCACTGCCGCCGCCTTATCGCCGCGTGGCCACTATCGCTTCAAGTCGAACCGATACGCCGATCGCTCTATCGGCAATGTTATCTAAGCCTTTAAGTCACCGAAATACATCTGCGAGACCCTTGCGAATAGTTTCCGATTTAGCACACTGCTAAAAATAATGTGCCCGATCACGATCGCACTAGCGGTCGGCTCAAGGACCTGCGCGCCTGTCACTGACGACCACCGCCGATACGCTGGAAGCAATAAGTTGGCTGTAATCGTTGGTGGTTGGTGCTAATCGTTGGTAATCGGCACTGTAAATTTTCAACCATTCACTGCAAATCATTACTGCTGCAACAACAACAATGTTAGATAACCGCAACGCCAGCGATAGAAAAGGTTGGGTGACAAATGCGTCAAGTAGAAACGTCACATTCATGGTGTGGCTGATATGTGAAATGTTGGAATGTTAAGTGGAAATGTTGGCAGTCGATTAGGAATTTTTCAAGTTGTACGAGCGATCGATTGAAGTTTGATTTCCGAGGACGAAAGAATGACGTTCGAGTGCGAAGAATGGAAAGTTTTGATTGGTAATTGGCTATTTTAAAGGTGTTAGTCAAAGCTAAGGGTAAGAAGAAGAAGAAGAACAAGAACAAGAAGGAGAAGAAGAAGAAGAAGAAGAGTAAGGAGAAGAGTAAAAAGGAGATTAACAAGAAGAATATAAAGAAAAAGACGTGCGAGAAGAAGAATAAGAAGAAAAGTAACAAAAAGAAAGGAAAAAAGAAGAGGAGTACGAAGAAGAACAAAACAAAGAAGAATAAGAGGAGGGGAAGAAGAAGAAGAGGAAGAAGAAGAAGAAGAAAAAGAAGAGGCAGAAGAAGAAGAAGAAGAGGAACGAGAAGAAGGGGTAGAAGGAGAAGAGTAAGAAAAGTAGAAAGAAGAAGAATAAAAAGAAGCGTAAGAAGAAGTAGAAGAAGAAGAGTAAGACGAAGAATAAGAAGAGTAAGAAGAAGGAGAAGAAGAAGAAGAGTAAGAAGAGGAGTAACAAAAAAAGAAGAAGACGAAGAAGAAGAAAAAGAGTAAGAAAAATACTAAGAAGAAGAATAGAAAGAAAAAGAAGAAGAGGTGGTTGTTATTTAAGGGGGTAGTCAGGTAGATTTAAAAAAAAAATCGAAAATTTTTCTTTGCAGTTTTGGTCTATTTAAACCCTTAGGAATCATGTAGAAACCTTCCTTTACCTCGGATAGTATCCGAAAGCGATTGAAAATGAGATTAGCTGTAAGTGCTCGCGCGCTCGAATCGCACACCTGGCGCGTGAAGTAGATGCTGTTGTTTTGAGCTGGCTGCCACGATTACGGCCGATCTACTGCACCGATTTGCTTAAACCTTTTTTTTATATTTTCAGAAAAGGTTTGGCTATCGCGTGAACTACGATCATTATTGTCCATTTCTGTGTAACAACGTTATGACACAATTATTAACAAAAAACAAGCAAAAACAGAGGAAAAAACTTTACAATTGCACTAAATGTTTATTTATTAATATTTTTTTACAGTTATAGTTCAAACGAGAGCCATTCATTTGTACTTCAAAATGAAATTTGTTTGATATGTTTCAGATCATCCAAAATGGAGAAATCGTGTCAGCCAGATTTCAAAATGGCGTCTTCCGGTCGCCCATATCTCCCCCGGATATAAACGAAAATTTATACAAAAAATTTTGTTCAGTACTCAAAACTAGATTAGATTAGATTAGATCTGGGATTCGGACAACACCTGCCCGAGAAACTGCGTCCAAGTGATGAACTATTGTGTCATGTCCCTCTACGTTACTGGAGGAGTTCGTGTCCTTTAGTTTCCTTAGATTCATTTCAGACAAATCTCCCGTCTGTATTATCTCCTTCCCTGATATTCGCTTTCTTGCTTGTATTAGGGCAGGGCATTCGGTTATGATATGTACAGAAGTCTCTTCCTCTTCCATACAAAATCTACATAGTTCACTGTCCGTTAGTCCCAGACGCGCCCTATGCATATTTAGCAGACAGTGTCCACTTAGCATCCCCGTCATGACCCTGAGCTCCTTTCTGCTTAGGTCAATTAGGTACTTAGATTTCCTTTCCGAGTAAGCTGGAAAGAAAAGCTTGGAGCATCGTTGCCCCATTGTGTTCGACCATTTGTGGTTTGCTCGATTAATGAATTCCTGTTTAACACAATGTCTGTAATGGGACTTGCTAACACCTATGATTGGTTCAGGTCCGTAGGGCCGGCTAGCAGCCCCATCCTTTGCCAATCTGTCCGCTTCCTCATTACCATCGTGCCCACAGTGCGCAGGGATCCAGTGTACTATCACTTGGTTTTCCCTTGAGAGATCCTGGAGAACATTTGCTGTCTCCCAGACCAGTTTGGAGTCAAATGTCATCGAGCCCAGGGCCTTGATTGCCGCCTGGCTGTCTGACATTATGATTATCCTTTTCCTTCTAACATTGAGCGTTAGTAATTTCCTGGCACACACATTTATGGCAAAGACCTCAGCCTGAAAGACCGAGGCTTTATCCCCAAGACTTACAGAAGATTGGAAACCGGAGCTAAAAAACTATGTACAATAACATATAAAAAAAGGTTAAATTTGGAATAAAAATTTGTATGAAAAAAAAATTACTTAAAAACATGGTCGATTCTACCTGACTACCCCCTTAAGAACCAAAGTCTACTGGAAACTAGAAACTAGAGTCATTGCTTTCATTATGAATTTGAAGGAAACCCCTACACAATTTTAGAAATCAGCGTTATTATGAAATTTGTGCAGATTCTAAAAACGATTTTACTAGAAACTATGATAAAATTAAAAAGTTAAATAAATAATAATAAATAATAAATTAAAACTTAATAAATTTATGAAGATTCTAAAAACGAATTCACTAGAAACTATGAGCACAAAATGATGGAAAAAACAAAAATATATTCACTAAAAAATTAATAAATTATTTAATGTAAATATAAATTGTTATAAAATTTATGGAAACCCTGAAAAAAGAGCTTAAAAATTAAGAGTCAATTAGATTCGCCTTCACTGCAGAACTGATGAAAATCTTACAAAATAAAGACTAGAATCATCAAAACAGTGGCGTACATAGTGGGGTCTTGGTGTTAGAAGCGCCCAAACCCCAATAATTGCTGATGCAAAATATGGTTTCAAACGAAAGTGATAATAAAATTTGTAAGAATATTAAAAAAAAATCATCAGAAACTTGAGTCCAGTTATAAATGATCAAATTGTTGGTAACTCTAAAAATAAATTCACTAGAAAAACTACACACCAACGCAATTCTCCCGGAGAATTTTGTAAAATATTTCAACAAAATTGCATGCAATTCCATTCGCTCCCTACGCAGTGCCACAAACCGATGTAGAAATTGATTTCCTTTCATGTTGCCAATCTCATCAATGCAGCAGCAACAAGCTTTTGCATCGAAATTGCACTTTCCAATAATAATCCAATTTAAATGCATTAAAACAAACAGCAACCAATACATAACTCGTCCCGCCCCACTACTTTCCCCTAAAATTTCATACAACTCACAAGTCAGCAATGCAGCAACGCCGTTGTGGCATTTGCATGCGATTTGCATTTGCCGCATGCTCAGACGGCCGCATTTGTCTTGGCCATGTTGAAAATGGTTGTTGTTGTTGTTGGGGTTGCAATTTTGAACATTTGGCTGGGCGATTTTTGAGTCATCTGCCGCGCAGCTGTGCACATATTTCGCTGCATTGCAATTCTCAGAATTTGCGCTGAGCGATCGCTTTGCATTTCACTCGGCGCAGAGCACAGAAAGACAGACAGACGAATCGAGCGACAGACAGACTGATAGATGGTTGAACAGACCAATAGATAGATGAACATGCCGACAGATGTACAGCAACAACTACGAATTGCTCAACAACCAACGCAACGGCCTTCGTGCATTGCCTGAGAATCTCTTCTCTTTTATTCTATTGAGCAGCAAATTTTTGGTAAAAACTTTGCTTAATTGTGGCAAATTTTTTGCACGCCGAGACGCCTTGACTGCAAACCGAATGTCTGCCGACCAACAATCAGCAGCAACAACAACAACAACACGCTCGTGTGCAGCAGCTGCGTGCAATAATTCTCAACGTTGCATTTTTACAATTGCTGAAATGTTGTTGTTGTAAAATTGCTCAAATACTCAAAGTCACTCGAACGTGTTCGGTATTGGTCAAAATAGTGGCAACCGGTGGCGACATTGGCGCGTTAATTTTAGCTAAATGTCGCGCGATCGTCAAACAGTGATCAAGCAGCATCAAACAACATTTAAGAAAAATACTTTTTTATATTTTTTGTTGTTGTTTTGTAGCAATTTTTTCACAGAGTTGACATATGTGTGGTTTACTTTTGTTTTTCATAAAGGAAAATGAAATTTTTAATTAATTAAGTTTACTAAATTTTTTTCAAAAACTGTTGTAAGTTACGCACTTCAATCAGTGGGCGGAGCTATCAAAATTTGCAAAATTTGCTCTCAATGCCATCGATGTATTGACACTTCTTTGTTGGCTTTCTTTGGCTGTGGCTTATGCAAATTTTGAGAAGCTTTTGGCACTTGTTGCGCTTTTATTGATGACAATGTGGGCGATTAAAACCTGGTGAAATGTTAAGCTGAGTTGAATTGGTGGAGACAAATGCATGCAAAAAGCAACTAATTTGTTGCCAACACTTTAATGGCTGCTATAAAACTTTTGTTGTTGTTATAGTTAGTGACATTTCAATTTCATTTTCAAATTTCAAATTTTAATAAATTCAAACATAGAATGAAGTTGGGCACAAAATTTTCTCTTTTCTACAATTAAAGAAGCCAACTCCTTGCTCAGATTCTCTTCTCTCTTATTTAAAGTTGGTTGGAGCTAAAGTAAGGCACAAATATTTTATTTATTTTCTAATGATAAAGACGCCTCTTTGGTTAGTCTCTCTTCTCTCCTACTTAAAGTTGACAGGAACTGAAGAAACTAAGGCACAGATATTTCTGTTTTTGCTTCTGACAAAGTCGCTTCCTTTCTTAGTCTCTCTTCTCTCCAAATAAAAGTTGGTAGAAGCTGGAGTTAGGCACACATATTTTATTTCTTTTTTACTGATAAAGAAGCTTCTTTGCTAAGTCCCTCTCTTCAGTTCTTTTCTACTGATAAAGACGCCTCTTTTAGTCTTAGTCTCTCTTCTTTCTAAATTAAAGTTGGTAGGAACTGAATTTAGACACAAATATTTCTACTGTTAAAGACGCCTCTTTGCTTAGTCTCTCGTCTCTCCTACTTAAAGTAGGTAGAAGCTGGAGTTAGACACAAATATTTCAGTTCTTTTCTTTTCTTTTCAGTGACAAAGTCACCTCTTTGCTCAGACTCTCTTCCTTCCTACTTAAAGTTTTTAGAAGCTGGAGTTGTGCACAAATCTTTCTTGAACCTGTTGGTTATTGATGCCACCGTTGGTTCTACATTTTTTATATTCTTTCAGGGCCGAAATCTGTTATGAATCTGTTAGGAATCTCAGCAGATTGCACAGATTTAAGAAATACATTTAATTTATTTGCAGAAAGGACCAATACACTTATCCTGTACATCAATCTTCTAGCGAGTTCACCAACCAACAGTTTCATTCAGCTTCACTCAGTGCCAATCGAATTTCCATTGTTGCTTCTTCCATCTATGAGATTGCATACTTTAAGTTGGAATTATTTTGACTTATTATGTCATTGTCATGTCATTGTTATTGACTTATTGTGTCATTGAGATCCTTGTCAACATTTTACAAACATCAATATCCCTTCTTATTTTTAAACTCACTCTTTTCATAGAACATAATGTGTAATTTGTAAAATATATATGATACATCATACAGAATAAATAACCTCTTTTCTTTCTTACAAACAAAACCTTGTTTACATTTTAAAGGTTATTATTGGTTCTGCAAAAAGTTTTTCAAACACTTAGAAAATCTGATTCATTCACATACTTTCTTCTAAAAATAGCAGTCAACTTCATTCATGGCTCGAAGCAGAACTCTGCCAGTGGGCTGATTACTTTCCGTTTAATTGGCGCTGACCTGCGCGCCGCACCGTTCGCCATTCGGCGTCGGTGCGACAAGTGGCGCTGCGCCAGCTGGTCGAGTGCCGGGCAGACACGCTGGCGTTGCGTTGCATAAACATAAATAAATGCCACAGCCATAGCGGCAGCCCAGCGCCAGTAAATGTCGGCGTATTTGTGCATTGGCGCGCAGCGTGTCACGGACAACGGCGACAATACTTGAGTCATAAGCGCACAACGCAGTATCGAATTAAAAATTCAGCAAATAAAATGTGAAAAAATAAATAGTTATAAAAAATTAGTAAAATAAATAAATGTTGTTATTTCTCATTGAAATGCAAATGAGATAAGTTGAAAGCGTAGAAGAACGCTGAAGGGGAGCGGGAGAAATGGCAACTGAGTTAAAACAAGCAACAACGACGCACTCACTCGGACTTGGATAGACGAAACAGCAAAAAAGCACGCAAACGAGTGGAGAGACGGACAAATGAATGGACGGACACATACTTAGTTAGGACAAATATGTAGTTGTACAGACGCGCGAACGAACTGACAAACGAATGGACAGACGTACTACCAAAACGTACTCAAACACATTCATAACGAGCCTCGACGTTACGCAGCGACTTTTAGCGCGTTAGGCGTCTGCCAGCAACACAATGCGACAAAAGCCGACCAATTGTGTGTTGGCCATCGATGCTAAACCTTTAACTGGTCGAAAAATTTATAAAATAAAAATTTGTTTAATACCCGTTGCCGGATTTGCATATCAATTAGCATAATTGTCACAATGGCAGCGGATTAAATTTCGATGAGTGTTTCCAGTGTTTCGCGTCTTCCGAGTTTTGGGCTGTTGTCACTTGAGTGTGTGCGAGTGTGTGTGTGTGTGTGAGTTGTATTAGGCGCGCAATGGGCAGCCAACTTTGGCAAATGGCAGCAAAATGAAGATAATAAAATCAACAGCATGAAAAGTAGACAAAGTGGTTGACAAGAGAAGCGGTTGGTGGGGAGCGGACGAGGGACGGACTGATTGCTACCGCTACGACTTTTGATAGGTGGGGCAATAGTAAGATTGACAACTTGTTGATTAGCTGCCAAAATGTAAAAAAATGTCGTAGAAAAAGTATTCGAACAACAAGAAAAGTAAGCGGAACGGTGTAAAAAATTAATTCGTTTAATTACGTTGTTAATAATGAACTTAAATTAAATAATTTAGTATTTTTAAAAAATGCTTTACACTTAACTGAAACTTTGACCAGAGGCTGCAAGAAGACCCAGGAGTTTGAGCGAAGGTCAAGTTAAGTTAGGTTAAGCTTAGATCAGGTCAGTAGCGGCTTAACGGGGGGGGGGGGCGGGGAGGGGCGGACCGCCCCGGGCTGCGGGGGGCCCCGAGAGAAGCTTGTATATACAAATATAAAGTTTTTCAAAACTGAAACTTGTAAAAAACTATTTGCGCTCCACAATGGTTGTTGAAAGGTTGTTTGTCACTTTTATCAATTGAAAAAGACACAGTATCGACAATTGACTTTGAAATTGCAATAACAAATTCAGTTCAATAAAAGCAAGAAAACATCCTTTCTAAATAAGAATTGTTTGCAAATTTTCAAAACATTTTCCCTCGAAGATTGCAATATTTAATTTTTAACTTAAAATTTTGTGCAAAGTATGCAAATACAAAATTCTAAGTTACAAATTAAATATCGCAATCTTAGAGTTTGCTTGTAAACTAGTGTGATGCAATTACTTAACCTCATTAAACTTTGTAGACGTCAAACAAATTTACAATTATTATTATTATTTTTATAATTATTGGTTGGATAACAACACATCGTCCCGGAAATCCGGGTTTCTTCTTTGATAGACTCTTTTACGAAAGCAATTCTATGCTCCTTGTAAGTAAGCTACTGCTACTGGGTTTTATAAAATATTTCTGTTCATTTCTAAACTACTCGACATGAAAAATGCACCTAAAAATAAAAGTGTTTTCTAGACTGGAACTTTGAAATAGAATAAAATTTAGATGTATGAATTTACAGACTGAAATCCAAATCATGTATGTTTTCCCTACCTGACATATTTTGGTCCTGAAACTTTAAAATTGAAAATTTAGTTAAAAGGATGCCTTTCATTTGATACCCATATTTCCATCATTGCACAACCGCATATATTTAAAAAAATATTTGAAATGTAAATGTCCTTAAAATTTTAAAGTTTTTTAAAAAGGACTTTGGGCCAGAAAATGAAAAACTGACTATGCCAGATTACTATAAATGATCTCTAGTTTCACGTCTATATCCAAATTTGGATGGGTCTCGGCAAAAAAAAAATGTTTTCGCACAGTGTAATAAATGTAAAGTTGGTGTTTTTACTCGCTGCATCATAACTTTGTAATTTTTCTTTCAATTCTATTGATGTTAGGCTTAATATTTGCTCAAGTAATATATTTGCTCAAAAAATATATAATAATAATATATCTTTCATCTTAGATTTTAAAACTAGGGGAGATAATTTTTTTATCCATAAAAAAAATATTCGAAAATTTATGATTTTTTGGTCGAAAAATTCACTTTGTTACAACTTCTCTCATCTGATTTGAGCAATCTATATATCACTAAAAAGGCTAAGGTATTATCTTCTTCTTGAACGACGGACAGCTCGTGTTAATTGGATAATTCTTTCAGGAGATATGTGCTCATAACTGAAACAACAGGAAAAAAACTCGTTTTTCGAAGATTTTTTGAAAATGCTTCTTAAAAAATTTTTTTTATTTTCAGTTTCATGTTCAGCGGCCAAAGTTAGTCTAGAAAACACTTTATGCACGCGATTGGCCCATTTTTTGTCGAGTAGTGTAATGATGCACTGATCGCAAAACAATCTAATCCTTCTGCTCGGGTTGCTTAAAATAATGGCCAGATCGCAGTAACGAAGCAAGATTTTCTGTTTTTTTTTAGTTTTAAGATGGCTTTTTGAAATGACGAGTTTGCTCTCCCAAAAGTTTTCCTAATTGCACGAAAGTTTTTATCAAATTTGGAAAGATTTAGTAAGATTATCCTCTTATCCATTTTTCATTTTTTCTCTGGGATTCTATTGCTTTCTATAAAATTTCAAGCACATGTACGTTTCAAAATAATTTGTCCCTTTACTGTCCATTTACTGTTCAATTTTCAAAAAAAAAAAAATTTTCAAAAATTTTAAAAATTAAAAAGCATAACCAGAAATTCCAGTTATTAGTACACAAACTTATTCTGCACCGTTTGTGGGGGCCCCTCAGCCGTCGCCGCCCCGGGCCCCCGAGCACCTTAAGCCGCCACTGGATCAGGTTTAACATTAGTTGGGTTAAATTGTTAGCTAAGTTCAAGTTAAGTTCAAGTAGGTTAGATTAAGGTTTTTTTAACGTTAGGTTAAGTTGTCAGCCCAGTGCTAAGTTTAAGTCAAGTTTATGTAAAGTGTATGTTCTGTTTAAGTTCAGTTTAAATTAAGTTTAAGTACGGTTTATGTTAAGATTAGGTTGAGTTAAAGTTAAGTTTAAGTACGGTTTAAGTCTGTTTGAGTTCAGTTTTAGTTAGTTTAGGTGAATTTAAGTTAAATTTAAATTGAAGTTAAGATTAAATTAAGTTTGAGTTGAGTTGAAGCAAAGAATATGAAGTGTATAGAAGGCGCATCTGAGCTCAAAATTCAAATTTTTGTTTGCGAGCTTCATAGAGCGGGGGGAAGCCACAAAAGGGAAAGAGCGGTACAAGGAGAGCAAGCGCTTCAGTTTACGCTCATTGACTATGCGAACTGAAGCACACGCCACCACAAACATACATGAAGTGAAAGTACCGCTTCTCCTGTGTACTTTCAGGTGTTGGTGGTTGTTTTGGTCTATCAATCATTTTTTGTGCAAATTTCTCACAGCAACACATCAGCCAGCGCAATGATCGTCGTTTCAACGACGCCAATGCTTTTTGTTGTTGTAGTTTTTGTGTGTATGCTTTTTTGTGTTGGCGATTGGTTTTGCAACACAGTTCGAGAAAAATGTGACGTCAATATTGAACAGAATGTTTACTGCCATTATCAATCAAATCAAAATTCTCTCAAAAATGAATTGTGACAAATGTTTCCAAAACTTTAGAAAGAAAGATGAAGCTTTAACTGCGTCAAGTGAAATATTTTGGTGTTGGTGATGGTGTTTCACAAAATTTTTGAGTCGGAGCCTGAAAAAATTGGTATTAAGGCATATACACCGACTTATGCAAGAATTCTACTCCCGAATGGTTCAGTAATGAATGCTGTGACAGTAAATTGAAAATCCTAGATTTTCTTATTTTAGTTCTTTTACGCAAACATTGTATGTGGGCCGTAAAAAAAGGAAGCTCCAAACAACGGAAGTTAAAAATTATTGCGGGTCAATAAAACAGCTCTTCCTTTGTTGCTTTTTTATTGTTTATGTTTTGCATAGTTTGGAACTTCCTTTTTTGATTTACTGTCACAGCATTCATCAGGGAATCTGAAGGAGCAAATAGGTTATAACAAAAGTCTCTAATCGATTGATAACACAGCACAACAATTTTGCGGTTTTCAAAAAACCCGCGGAGTTTCTCAACTGTTCCTTATATTTTCGGAGTCGCTGATCACGAATATGTAATTATTTTTTTCGGGTCACCTCTAGTTTGGGTTTTACAGGGTCTTGAAGTTACAAGCTACACCCCAATTAAAAAAATTAATTTAAATGGTTGAACTTATCCTAGTCTAACAATATTGGTATCAAAAGAAAGAGAATTATGTCTCCAACTCAAATCAAATATTTTTTTGTAATTATCCTGGCAAAACGATATAAAAATGTCCTTTTAAGAATGAATTCTTAAGTTTTTCCACAAAAAAATTTGAAAAAAATATATTATAAAACCCTTACCATGCACCAACACATTATGAAATTTCATGTTAATCAGTCCATTGGTTCAGCTGAAAAAAATTGTTGAAGTTTATTTCAACTCAAAAACTTAAATTATTCCAACATTTTTCACAGTGCAAACAATTTTGCGGTTTTCAAAAAACCCGCCCAGTTTCTGAACTGTTCCTTATAATTCCGGAGCCGCTGATCACAAATATGTAATTTTTTTTTTGGGTCACCTCTAGTTTGGTTTTTACAAGGCCTTGAAGTTGCCAGCAACACCCACCTCGCAAACGAATTTAAATTGTTGAACTCATCTTAGTCCAACAATATTAGTATCAAATTAAAGATAATCAATTCTTTAGCCCAAAGCCATGTCAATGTTAATTGTACGTTATATTTTGAACTATTTGAATTCTCGACTAGGAACAGGCGTTGTTTCACTATGCGGTTTTGGCCGTATTGCTGACTCCAAATTAGGGTAATTTAAAATTTTTTTCAGCTGAACCAATGGACTGATTAACATGAAATTTCATAATGTGTTGGTGCATGGTAAGGGTTTTATAATATATTTTTTTCAAATTTTTTTGTGGAAAAACTTCCAGGATAATTAAGGATTCATTCTTAAAAGGACATTTTTATATCCTTTTGCCAGGATAATTACAAAAAAATATTTGATTTGAGTTGGAGACATAATTCTCTTTCTTTTGATCCAATATTGTTAGACTAGGATAAGTTCAACCATTTAAATTAATTTTTTTAATTGGGGTGTAGCTTGTAACTTCAAGACCCTGTAAAACCCAAACTAGAGGTGACCCGAAAAAAATAATTACATATTCGTGATCAGCGACTCCGAAAATATAAGGAACAGTTGAGAAACTCCGCGGGTTTTTTTACTGTTGTACTGTGTAATTTTTATTACAATTTTTATGGAACATGTTTCACTTAGCGCAGTGAAAACGTCATCATTTCTTAGTTTTTGGAAACAGATGCCACAATTAATTTTTTAATTATTTCATTAATAATTTAATATTTCTTATCTACAAAATATTTTGCGTAATCATTACTGCTGAAATAAAATAATACAAAAGACAGTTTCGTCTGTCTCAGCATGTAATAGGGGTTGATCCATAGAATCCTGTGTATCTTCGAAATTAGTTGCTACACTTGACCGAGTGATATTTGAATTTTGTCCCAAAATTGCAAAAGTATTTTCTAGTTTATCTTGGTTAGAAAACTTATTTGTTATACAAAATTTATGTATTGTATGTATTTATGTATTTATTTATTTGGCTTAATTTCATCAGTGATTAAAAAACAGATTTTTGTTCTAAAAAAGACATTTATCATCCATACATTTAACATCTTTCAAATAATTTAAAAAAGTCTTTATAAATTTGTACGACTCATTATTTAATTGTAAAGCCGATCTAAAGCAATTATCCGATTGCCCTATTCATGCAATCAAATATTGGGTCTACTTTTTTTTATAAATTCTTTAGGAACTTTGTTTATAGCGATCATATAAGTCGCCATGCCAACCATATTTTATTTTCTTTTCTATGATTTTGCGCACACTACAGTCGGCAATGAGTTCAGGAGCAATATGCGACGCCGTGCAGGCTTATAGAAGAAGAACAAAAGCCAGCCAGAAAATAGAAATAGTTTTATAATTTCAGCTTTTCGCCAGCGCAACAACAACAACAACAACAACTGCACATCGTCTTCATCTCCGAATCATCCCACGCCGCAGCAGAGTGCTAACGCAGCTCGCTGCAGTGAGCGCAACCAAAGAGCGCAACACATAAAACTACGTTCTCGCTTGTAAAGCAACGCTCTCACCACATACGTGATCTGTGCGAGCAGAGCGCGGGTTCCAATGTTAGAACCCGCCATACAAAATTTTTGCTTGTATGACATGCGCATTCTGTATGTTTATTTTCTTTGGTTGAAGTTAAGTTTAAGTACAGTTTAAGTCTGTTTAAGTTCAGAGTCAGTTAATTCCGATGAAGTTAAGTTTAAGTTCAGTTTCAGTCAAGATTAGATTGAGTTTAAATTAAGATTATGTTAAGTTTAAGTTAAGATTAAGTTAAGTGTAAGTTGAGTTAAGGTTAAGTTTAAGTACGGTTTAAGTCTGTTTTATTTCAGTTTCAGTTAGTTCAGAAGAAGTTAAGTTTCAGTTAAGTTAAGATTAGGTTGAATTTAAGTTAATTTTAAGTACGGTTGAATTCTTTTAAAGATCAGTTTCAGTTAGTTCAGAAGCAATTAAGTTTAAGTTAAGATTGGGTTGAGTTTAAGTTGAGTTTAAGTCAATTTTAAGTACGGTTTAAGTTCAGTTTCAGTTAGTTCGGATGAAGTTAAGTTAAAGTTAAGTGTAAGTTGAGTTGAAGTTAAAATTAAGTTAAGCTAGAGTTGAGTTTAAGTTAAGTTTAAGTATGGTTTAGGTCTGTTTTAATTCAGTTTCAGTTAGTTTGGATGGAGTTAAGTTAAAGTTAAGTTGAAGTTAAGTTGAAGTTAAGTTGAAGATACGATTAATTTAAGTTTAAGTTCAGTTTCTGTTAAGTTTAGGTACTGTTTAAGTTCAGTTTCAGTTAGTTCAGATAAAGTTACGTAAAAGGTTAGTAAAAGTTAAGTTTAAGTTGAGTTTAAGTTAAGATTAAGTTGACTTTAAGTTGAGTTTAAGTCAATTTTAAGTTAAGTTTAAGCACGGTATAGGCTTCTTTAATTTCAGTTTCTGTTAGTTCGGATGAAGTTAAGTTAAAGTAAAGTTGAAGTTAAGTTTAAGTTACGATTAAGCTAAATTAAAATAAAAAATTTTAAGTTAAGTTTAAGTACGGTTTAAGCCTGTTTTTTTCAGTTTCAGTTAGTTCAGAAGAAGTTGAGTTATATTAAGTTGACCTTAAGTTGAAGTTAAGATTAATTTAAGTTTAAGTTAATTTTAAGTCTGTTTAAGTTCAGTTTCAGTTAGTTCAGATAAAGATTAGTTAAAGATAAGTTAAAGTTAAGCTAAGTTGAAGTTGAGTTTAAGTTAAGTTTAAGTACAGTTTAAGTTTGTTTTAGTTCAGTTTCAGTCAGTTCAGAAAAAGTTAAGTTTAAGCTAAGTTTGCGTTAAGTTTAAGGTAACTTTAAGTCATGTTTAGGCTAAGGTTACGTTAAGTTTAAGTTAAGTTCAAGTTGAGCTTAAGTTAAGTTAAGTTAAGTTTAAATTATTTTTAAATTAATTTTAAGTTAACTTGAAGTTAACTTGAAATTGAAATGAATTAAAATAAATAAAATAAATTAATTAAAATAAATAAATAAATAATAAAATAAATTTAAGTTAAAGTTGAGTTTGAGTTAAGTTAAGTAAAATTTCAAGTTAAATTCAGATGAAGTTAAGTCGAATTTAGGTCAAATTTAAGTTAAATTTAAGTTGCGATAAAGTAAAGTTGGAGCTAAGCTATGTTTGAGTTAAGTTACGTTAAATTTTAAGTTAAAGCTATGTTAAGTTGAGTTTAATTTTAAGCTTAAATTAAGTTTTCGTCAAGTTGATGTTATGTTAAGACTCTCTTTGTTAACTTTAAACTTTGTTTCACGTCAGCTGAGTTTAATTTAAATTTTAGTTAAGTGTTTCTCAAAGTTCAATGTTTTCAATTTGCCTGTTTAATTTTTTACAGACTAAGCACTTCTGCTTCTTCATCTTCTTCATTCTCAAAAATTTACCCATGTTTCATCCGAACCTATGTACATCAATACAGTAGTCCCAGTCTATTTGAAATTTGCATCAGTTTTCAATACAAAAACTGCATTTATTTCAGCAGCCTTTTGCATTCTCAGAGCTGACAGAAAAATACTTAATGGCGCCCAACAAATCGATGCCGCGCAAATTGATGATTCGTAATTACGTTCCGAATCGCCAACAATTACTTAGTTACTTACTTAGGTAAACACATTGCACACGCTTAATTGCCGATGCAAACGACCTTATGGCGCATTGTTGCAGTTTGTGGCATTTAGCAAATGTTGCACGCGGCATAGCGAATTGTTGGCGTTCCAGCCGCGAGGCGTGCACGCAGATTAAATGCAAATGAAAAGTGTGCGGACCGGCGCAAACGCCCAACCAAAAACATACAAACAAATCAACTGTGCAAAACATCATGGTAAATGTAGTTGATCTTGAGCATTGTTGAGTGTTGAAGATTTTCCATTTATTTTCGTATTAAATGTGAATGCGAATGTGCGAGAGTTTCAAAGATTGTTTGCCATTTTTCATTTTTCATAATCGCCTAAGTGAACGCTGTCTATTTCTCCAACTGTCTGTCTGTCTGGTGGCTTGTCTGCGACTTTGGCAATGTTTTAAGGTGCAGCAACTCCATACAATGCAACACAATAGTCTGGGTTGAGGTCTGGGCTAAGGTCAGCCAACCAACCAGACAGGCAACCAATGCATTGACCTGTGGACTGAATGCTGGAAAAATGTGTGGCATGAATGTTAGGTGTACAAGTTGCACAAACGTCTGACTGTGATACTCAAGACGAAGGCATTGAAGAGGCGGATACTGTGTGGTATATGAAATGTTGGCAGCGGGGCGTATGAGTGATGCATATTTTGATTGTAAGAGTGTGGGGTTAAGTTGCTTAAAAAAGGAAATAAAAATATATATTTAAATAAAATCAATGAACAAAATAGTTCAAATTGAATATATTTTAATGAATTTAAAGGACTAGACAATTTATGAAAATAATTTTATTTAATTATTATTTTAATTTAATAAATTTTCAATCAAACAAAATCCTAGAAAACATATTTCAACGAATTTAAAAGGATTACAAATTTATGAAAATAATTTTATTCAATTATAATTTTAAATTCATCTAATTTCAATCAAATAAGATCCTAGAAAACCTATTTCAACGAATTGTGGGGAAAAGTTGCTTAAAAAAGTAAATAAAAATATATATTTAAATAAAATCAATAAACAAAATAGTTCAAATTGAATATATTTCAATGAATTTAAAGGACTAGAAAATGTATGAAAATAATTTAATAAATTTTCAATCAAACAAAATCCTATAAAACATATTTCAACGAATTTAAAAGGATAACAAATTTTTAAAAATTATTTTATTTAATTATAAGTTTAAATTAATCTATCTTTAATCAAATAAAATCCTAGAAAACATATTTCAACGAATTGTGTGGAAAAGTTGCTTAAAAAGGAAATAAAAATATATATTTAAATAAAATCAATGATCAAAATAGTTCAAATTGAATATATTTTAATGAATTTAAAGGACTAGAAAATTTATGAAAATAATTTTATTTCATTATTAATTTAACCCTTATTCTCATACCCAAAAATACTAACGTCGTTTGGCACCCGGAGTACCCGGGTACCCATTTCATGAAATTTTTAAGTTTTCAATATAGAAAACAAAATTTTTTTTTTTATATGATTTGTTCGCTTTTCACCTAAATAACGAGGATCCGGAAGGTAAAAAAAAATTTTCATTATTTGTCAGTTTTTTTCACGAAAATACATCGCAGTGGGCACCCGGGTACCCGGGTATGAGAATAAGGGTTAATTTAATAAATTTTCAATCAAACAAAATTCTAGAAAACTTATTTCAATGAATTTAAAAGAATAACAAATTTATGAAAATAATTTTATTTAATTATCATTTTAAATTAATCTATTTTCAATCAAATAAAATCCTAGAACAGATATTTTAATGAATTTAAAAGGATAAACAATTTATGAAAATAATTTTATTGAATTATAATTTTATATTAATCTATTTTTAATCAAATCCTAGAATATATTTAAAAACTAAAAGAAAAATGTCCAAGGAAAGGGAAATGAAACAAAGTAAAAACCTATATTTTCTACCGATTCATTGTTGTTTAGCCAAAACAATGAGTGTGTTTGTTTTTCTCAAAGAAAAACAGATGACAAGGTGATTGTCAAACAAGCTAAATGTTCACTTATGCAGCTGAAGAAGCTTATGTTGATACAAAAAACGAAATGAAAAAATAAAAAAAATAAAAATATCAACACAAATTGTCAACGCTTTCACTTTGTAGTGTCCGAAAGGCATTAACTCGGGCAGCAATAAGTTATTTGATTTGTTCAAATTAAAATATTTTGTGCCACCAACTGTTGAACAGCGTAGATCTGGCTAATTTTTTATTTGCTGGCCACTATTTTTCACATTTCAAGATTTTGTGTTTCTGCTGTTAATAATTTTTGGCAGATTTTATTTAATTTTATTTTATTTACTCGCGCAATGCGTAAATATTTGCGGATTTTTAGATTGTCATATTTTCATTAACAGTTAAAAAAAAACCTGAAAAATAAACTGAAAATTTCAAATGTAAAATTTTCTGTCAAAAAAATTAAAAAAGTGGCCAGGAAGTGAAAATCTTAGAAAACGAAACGGCAAATTGTGTACATGGCCAAGAATCTGGCTAAGTGTACGCAAAAACGACTTTACGTTGTTGTGGCTTATATTTTCATAATTATTGTTTATGGGTTTTTCATTTCTTTTTTTAAATTAGTTTTTTTCGTTTTTGTTCAGTTGCTAAATGAGCAAAGCAATTTGGCTGCAAGCCAGCCAAACCACACTTTGCCCAGTCAGCCAAACATTGCCTCGAGCGTGTGTGACTTTTGTGTTTGACTTTTACGCTTGTTTTGTTTGCTAAACTGCCACTTATTAGCTTTGATTTTGTTGTTATTTTCGATGTTATATTTTTTTAAGTGCTTTGCATTTGCGCCGCAGCGCCCTTCCCTCAGTTTCTTGAACACTTTTCAATGAGTGCCATTTGCATATTGAATGTCGGTCTTGCAGTTGGCTGCTCGCTTAAGACCAGCGTTTCAATTAGCACATTTTGCGTGCTCGAACACACCCAGCAAGCGTTCACCTGCCGCCAAACTGTGGCGCGCCTCAATCGCCGCTGCCCGCAGGCTTTGGCGCATTTTTCGAATTTTGACAAACGACTTAAGTCGACTCGCGCATCGATTCGTCTCGTATCGGCGCTGGACGCAAAATTGACAAATTAATTACAAAAGCGCGATTCAAATCGTCAAAGTACTTAGAGCTGCGTAAAGCCCAAACAAACAAAAGAAGAAGAAGAAGCAGAAGAAAAACGCCATTATTAGACTTGTGGTTTTATTGATTTTGTTGTTTGTGTTGGTCAACTAGCGTCGACTGTCTAAGACATTAATCAAACGGCATTTACGTTCACTGTAAATAAATTTTACACCATTTTTATTTTCTGACTTGTCGATTAGATTCGTCGTCGTCGTTGTTGATGTTGTTGTTGTTGTTAATGTTAATGTTCGCTGTTCAATGCTTTATGTTTATTTATTAATTTTTTGTTTGCTTATTTTCTTTAAATTACACACAATTTTTTATAACTCATTCATTGATGTCGCATTTGTTTGGCTTTACATGGAACGCATATTGCTTGTTGTTGTTGTTTTTTTTGCTTGATTTCTATTGTTTTTGTATTTGTAGTTGCTGAAATTTATTTATTGCTCAAGTTTTGTTGTTTGTTTTGTTATTGCCACAAATCCGATTACTCAACGATTAACAGTCGACAATGATTTCATAAACAAATCAACAAAATTGTATGCCGAAAAAAAAACTAATAAATACTCGTAACATTCAATCAATATTAATTGTAAAAAAATTCATAAAAGCAAGCGGCTTATAAATACTTGAATATATTTTTTATGTAGTTTTTTTTAAATTAAATTTTAATTTTTTTCTTGATACTTGAACATATTTTTTATGTAGTTTTTTTTATTAAATTTTAAATTTTTCAATTTTCAATTTTTTTACACATTTTTACACATTGTCTGACATTTGTACACTATCAGCCTGAACTGGTGAAACACATAAACCAACAACACATAAATCATATAAACATTCCCCAAAAACAGGCCTGCAAAATGACACATTATGATTTGTTAGAGGAATTAAAAGTAGCAGAAGAGACATTGAATTCTATGCTTTTTGAAGCCTACACAATGTCAAAAGTCCAACCAACAGAGAGGAAGAAGAAGAAGCAGCATTTCAGCAGTGGTGTGAATTTTATGAACAAATTTCTTGCCACAGCGTAGTTTCTAGTGTCCGACCGAAACATCTTTTTTGAGCCGAAACCGAATTTCGGTTTTTTAATATTCGGCCGAAACCGAAACATTTTGTTGAAATAAAAATCGCCATATCAAGCATTTTGTTCAACAAACGAATTTTACATTAAGTAAATAAAGAACAAACAGACAAACATAACATGAATAAATACCGAAATTTTTTTTTTTTTTTGTTCCGTGTTCACTCCTCTCTGGAGCATAGGGCCTCCACAAGACAGCCTTGTGTTGGTTACGTTAATCAGTTGTGTTGTTCTGCCAGGGTAGGTGATTGGCCTGCCGCAGGTAGTCCTAAGTGATGGTGCCATCTAACGCCGCTCAGGAACGCCGCCTCCGCCCATAGCGCCATCTGTTGTGAGGAGGTTACAGCAGAATGGTTGGGGACCTCGCTAGATCAATTTGGTGCGCTGTTTTCGCAGTTGTCCGCTTCCCCTTGCAGATGTCGCTCGTGCGCCATGTCTAACTGTTTATTTGTTTTGCTTTTATCAGCCGCACGAGCGCATAATTGCGCGTACTATTGCGTGGAAGTGTGTGGAATAGGAATAATTTGGTTGGGAATCAATGAACTTGGATATGTTGCAGGGTTTTTAGGAAAATTTAGAGAACAGGAAAAATCGGAAAAATTGGTTGGAAAAGTGCGGGGACCGTGCACACGGCGGGAGTTGAACCTGCGACCTCTGGGATGACAGTCTAGTGCACTCACGCTAGGCTATCGAGGCTAGCTTATCTAAAGACTTATCAATAAAAACAATTTATTCATTTTTTAAAAACATAAACATGAAAAAATCACCCTTTCGTACCTTACTCTCTAATATTCAAAATTAAATAATTTAATATTATATGCTAAAAAAAAAGTTGATTTACATTGGTGGCATTTAAATTAATCCTCCTTTCTCCTACACAATAAAATATAAAAAATATTCTAGAGAGTTTCGGTTTCGGCCGTTCGCCATTTTTTGGCCGAAACTGAAACCGAAACCGAAACCACATATTTGGGCCGAAACCGAAACCGAATATTCGGTCGGACACTAGTAGTTTCAAATAAACAAGAAGATGTCTGAAAAAATTCTTAAGCAACACTTGGATACTTTTTCTTCTTCTATTATTTTCCATACTGCACACAAGTTTCATTTAAATCCGTTTTACATTCATCCTGGACTTCAGTTCCAACCGACTCAAGGAGAAGAGGAAAAGACTGTAAGTCCTCAACTCATTTTCTGATGCTGTCAGGGCACATTTGAAATATTTTCAAGTGCCCATTCTACAGTACTGTTCAAACACTGAAAGAATTTATAATAAACCCAATAGGGTCTTCGAGTGGAAGTGCATTTCTATAATCCTACTTGACCTACTTCAATAACTGAAATGAACTGAAGACAGTCAGCTGACATTCTAAGTCATTAACTCACTTCCTAGTGCTGTCAAGGCACAGTTGAAATATTTACGGGCCCCCATTCTTCAGTGCTGTTCAAACACTGAAAGAATTTATAACGAACCCAATAGGGTCTCCGAGTGAAAGTACGTGCCGCACTCCTCTTCTGAATTAATGATTTAATTAAATGTAGGCAGTCAGTTGAAATTCTGAACACTGTTTAAGACTTTCTCGACAACTTAAATGACCCGAAGTTGGTAGAGGATGACCTGAATGATGTGAAGTCAGTTTCTAGTAATTTCCAGAAGCAGTTAGAAAACTCTACTTAAGTTCTAGATACAGTTGGTAATTCTTTCGATAACTTAAATCATTCATCTTAAGTCAGTGAACGTAGAACTGAATGATGTCAAGTCTCCAAAAATCTCTGGTACCCCTATTTCAATAACCTAAACAATCTTAAGTCAATCAGCTTAAGTTCTGAACACAGTAGGAAACTCTCTTCATAACTTGAATAATACGAATAGTTGCGCACACAAGATTTTATTTGGGAGGGGGTTTACATACAGCAGAAGTCATACATACAGAAGAAAGTCATCTATCACTTCCAAGAACTTTCTAGTCCGTGTTGGGAAAACTTTCAAGCACCCCTGCTTTCATAAACAAAATGATCTGATGGCAGTTAACTGTCACTTTCCTGATTTTTTTAGAGGTAGTTGGAGACTTTCTTTCTTAACCTGAATAATCTAAAGTCTCTAGACGCAGACCTTAAAGATCTAAAATCAGTGGACGCAGACTTGAATGGTCTAAAGTCAATCAGCTTTTGTTTTCCAGTAATTTCTGAACAGATTTGGGAAAACTTTTGGGCCTCCTTCTTTAATAATACGAGTTACTCGGCTGCCAATTCTCAGTATTTTCTAAAAACAATTGGTGAACTTTCCAAACAAATTGAATGTGATAATGCCTGCCATCATTAACCCTTATTCTCATACCCAAACTTACTAACGTCGTTTGGCACCCGGGGTACCCGGGTACCCATTTCATGAAATTTTTAAGTTTTCAATATAGAAAACAAAATTTTTTTAAATATATGATTTGTTCGCTTTTCACCTAAATAACGAGGATCCGGAAGGTAAAAAAAAAATTTTCATTATTTGTCAGTTTTTTTCACGAAAATACATCGCAGTGAGCACCCGGGTACCCGGGTATGAGAATAAGGGTTAAAGACTCAATAAGGTTTATTTAAAAGTCGATCTTATCATACTAGAGTAGGACTCTACAGTAATCATACAGCTACTATTATAAATTTTCAAGGATATTCAAGGATCAAGTTTTCAAAGGATATTTTCCATATCTATTCCTTCTTGCGCACCAAAAATTTAAATTTTTTAAAATTCTAGGGAACTTTCTCTTTAATTTGATACCCATATGAATATTTAATTTTGGGCTCAATTAAAAAAAAAAATTGTTGAAATATTCATGACCTTGTCAGAGAGAAAAACTAAAAACGCAGTTTTACTATATTTTATTTTTACAATACTAAAAAAATATATATTAAAAAATATATATATAGTACATTAATATATATGTATATATAGTATATTTATTTATTTATTTATTTATTTAAATTCATCAATTAGAGTACAACTCAAATAGATTACTAAAAGCTAGGGTATATATATTATGTACATAAATATGTTAATTACAATTAATCGCAACTCAAAAAGTGTGACAGCAGAATTAGTTTAGACTTAAAACTCTCTCTAGAATTACAAAATATATCTAAATTTTTACAAAATTGGTTTGTCTGCCTTAGGCAGCGTGTAAGCGGTTCGTTAAGACTAAAGTTAGTCTTATGACAAGGTAGGTAGAACATGTTGTTAAATCTGAGGCCACGTGCGGGACAATTGAAAAGTATTAACTCAAGCAAGAAGTGGCATTTGATATGGCTAGTGACTATGTCTCTAATAAACATTACCGAGGAAATTTTTCTTCGCATTTCTAATGTCGGCAAAGCTAGCAAAAGGCATCTACTTTTATATTCAGGCATAATAATTTTCCAACGGAGAGAGTGAATGGCATATCTAGTCAAGCGTTTCTGAATCTTCTCGATCCTTAACGAATAACCCGAATAGAATGGATCCCAAATGATGCTGCAATATTCTAGGTTCGATCTTACGAATGCAAAATACAAACTCTTGAGAGTAAAAACATCCTGGAACTCATTTGAATTTCTCATTACAAAGCCGAGCATGGACCTAGATTTGGTAATCATAAAGTCTATATGTTTAGAAAAGGACATTTTCGAGGAGAAGATGACTCCCAAATCCTTCTTTTCGTAAATTTTTGTGAGGATAACAGTGCCAATCTTGTAATGGAAATTAATCGCGACTTTACGTCTACTGAAAGACAGACACTGGCATTTACCAACATTAAGTGGCAAAGAGTTAGCATCACACCAAGAATGCAGTTTTGATAAGTCCTCTTGAAGGTTAATGCAGTCAGATACGTTCTCTATGCGACTATATATTTTCAAGTCATCTGCGTACATCAGACAACGCGACGTCAAAAAGACGTCCGGAATATCATTGATAAAGATCAGGAAAAGTAACGGCCCAAGATGGCTGCCTTGAGGCACACCTGAGGTGACGTTAATGATATCCGATTTTGTATTGTTTATACGAACGAATTGGGTCCTATCGGTTAGGTACGATGCAAACCACTTAAGCATACTTGAATGAAATCCAATTGATTCCAACTTTGCAAGAAGGATTTTGTGACTAACCCTGTCGAAAGCTTTCGAAAAGTCAGTGAATATGACGTCGCATTGTTGACCTGTTTCAAATTGTTTTAAGACAAAATTAGAGAATAAGGCCAAGTTTGTAGAAGTGGATTTACCCTTTATAAAGCCGTGCTGATAAGGCGATATGACCTCTGAAATATGGAAGAAAATCCTATCATAAACAAGTTTCTCGAAAAGTTTGGGTATACTTGAGATTTTGCAGATCGGACGATAATTTGAAATATCAGACTTGCTCCCAGACTTATGGATAGGCATAATAAAGGATTTTTTCCAGTCCTGTAAAAACTCCCCACACCGCAGGGATTTATTAAAGATTATTGACAATGGGAGGGCTAACGCTGGTGCACAATTTTTTAATAAAATAGGTGGAAAACCATCTTCTCCTGAAGTTGGGTCATTTGGCAAGATCGCAAGGCCATCTAGAACTTCATCAACTGAGAGTTGTAAACCCTTAAAGACAAGTGCGTTGCTATCTATGTTATTGTCAATTTCGATTCCAGATTGAGGAACATAAACTGATCGAAAGAAACATGCAAAAAAATTAAAAATTTTATCAATATCCGACGATGATTCTCCTAAATAATGCATCATGTCTGGGATTCCAGTGTCTTTCTTTTTGCTGTTTATAAACTGCAAAAAACGCTTACTATTTGCCCTTATTTCACTCTCTACATTAAGGATATAGTGGTGATATAAGAACTTGTTCAGAGTATCAAACTCTTTTTGCAACCGACTGTATATTGCATAAAGTTCTAAATTTTTGTTTGATTTGCGATACAGTTTGTATGCTTTAGTTTTTTTATTGTTGAGATTTATAAGTCTGGAGTTATACCAGATCGGCTTGGAACGACTCTTTACTGGTACAACAGGAACGAACGTGTTAATGGCCGCCTTCAAATTGTCTCGAAATATGTAGTAGGCTTGTGATAATTGGGGCTTGTTAAGGGCAGATTCCCAATCAACTGAATTTAATGAACGTGATATGTCATTGAATTCGGCTTTAATGAAGTTATAGTTCTTACAAGAATTAATGACTGATTTGATATAGTTTATAAGTTTAAAGCTCACACATAATGCTTTATGGTGGATAGAGTTAGGAAGAGGGGGTGAAGAAATGGGCTCGACATCAGATTTTAGATCGCTGGTTATAAAAACTAAATCAAGTATACGATTGATGTCGTTATGAACACTGTTAACCTGACAGAGATTAAACTCAGCAAAAGTGTCGAGTACCTCGCATTCACTCTCGCTTGATACATTATATGGTAATAATTGCTAAACATCCTCATCAAAACACCAATTAACATTGGGTAAATTGAAGTCACCCAATATTATGATATGTTGATTGTGGTTTAGATTATTTAATATGGTGCAACAGTTACTTATATGCGTTTTATACAATTCGTTTGGACTTAATGGTGGAATGTAACTTACAGAAATGAACAATTCATGAGATTTTTCTATGACAATTTTAACAATAATTTGATCAATATCTAAACGACCCTGGTCTGAGCACGTATCAGAGGATAGGGTAATTTGCGTACTGGGCAAACTCGAACGAACAGCAACAAGTACGCCACCGCCTTTAGAGAGACCGGTAGTGCGGGAGCATCTGTCTTTGCGAAATACATTATATTGTTGACAATCGAACATTTCAGCAGTATGATGGCATTCAGAGAGCCAGGTTTCTGTTAAAACTATGATATCGTAGAGAGACGATGAAGAAAAAAGCAGCAACGGTAGCATTTTGGTTCTTATCCCGCCAGCATTCTGATAATACAGTAGGGATTCTGTAGCATTTGCAGAATTAATAACAGCGTCGGCGCACGCTAGGACTGCAGTGGTTTCGCCTCTACTCTTGGAAAATTTGTAAACGGCCTTACTCTAATATTCTCTTGCCAAAGAGAAGGGTCGAAGATTTTGTCGTAGTACTTTTCTGCTACGCCAAGTTTGAACGATACTCTCTTCAGTCCTTCAATTGCAGAGTCTTTCTTTACTAAAATGTAGCATGAAAGATCGCTCTTATCTATAGCAGCATGAGTATGTACATAGTCAATAATGCTTTCGGTGGTCACTGTGGGATTGAAATACGACAAATGTACCCACTTTAGATTGACAATTACATCCAACTCGCGGCTTGCATTGCGGCCAACGACAGTGTTATTCGCATTCCGTTTTGCTCTTTTATTCTTAGCGCCAGCAGTTATATATATACACTCGTGTCTGGATATAGTGAACTAATTATTGCAAGGCCTGTTCACAGTATTGAGGTTGTTCACTATATCAAGGTTAACATTTTTGTTCAAAAACTCGTTTTATTTGCTCAAAATACACTTCTTGCTTTTTGCTTGAAAGTGCTTTCAAAATTTTGTTCAATATTTAGAGGCTCCATGTCAAAATTTGGGTGTTCACTATATCGAGGTGTTCACTATACCCAGACACGACTGTATATATATTTTTTTTTTGTAAAATTTGTGTCACACGTTGTTGTGTATCGAACTCACTTGAAAGGTGTAGAAAAATTTATGAAAATTTTGTAGTTAACATTATTGCATTAATTAGCTGTTTTTCAGCTGTCTACGATCCAATGATTGATACACCTTTGAGAGTAAAATAATTGCTTATGAAAATGCATTCCACCCGCTGTTGGAAAACAACATTAAATTCTTTCATAGACATAAAAACTCCTATGATATATTTATGTAATTCCTATTTATTTATTGTCTCAGCTGTTGTGTCAAAAACTAAGAAATTTATGACTCAAGGTTTGTTATAGCTTGAAATTTGAATTCTAAATCAAATCATTGATCAACATTATTTTTGAATCAAAAAGTATAACTGAACTCGAAACTTGACTCTCAAATTAATCACATTTCTGAGTCTGAGACTGAGTCACGACCGCTGATTGTTGTATAAAAATAAACCAATGCAAATTCGTTTTATAGTTTTGATTTTGTTTTGTTTTTTTAGAACTGAAAAAACTCTACTAACCTTACTTTTTTTAACCAAAAAATTCTACTAACCTGACTTTTTTTATAGACATCAGCCATCAAATCTCCTGCACACATTGCGTGGTGGTCTACAACAAAAATAACTACAACACTTCTTTCATTTCAATTGTTTGCAATTGTTTTCAGTGCCAGTTGTTGTTGTTGTTGTTGTTGCTGTCACATCAATTAATTTATCTAATTTTGACACTTTTTTGCTTAAATGTTTTTATTTTTTGTGCAATTCTTTGCGAACAATTGCCACAGTCAATGATTCATCATTCGGGGGTCGCAAGACAAATAGCCAAACGTTGACAAAAGTGGCGGTCGACGCATTGCAGCGTTGCGCTTTCAAAGCATCAAAGGCACAAAATACAATTTTCGAAATAATTTCAACACTTTTAATTTTTTTTTAAATTTTCACTTTCTACGCGCATAAATTGCACAAACAGTGTTCTTGATAAAAAAAGTTGCCATTATGAATGCCAAAATGTGTGACAAACCATTTGACATAACAATTTGACAGTTGAGGCAACCACGCAAGAGCTGTAAGTGTGTGTGTGCGACAGCATAATTGCACGAACCGATTACTCACGCCTGCTGCCACATGCCAGGGGGGTCAGGGGCGTTCGGGTGCGGTTTGCGAGGCCCGACAAGGGGGTTGCAGGGTGCGGCGTACGCTATTGGTTTTGCTACAAATTAAGCAAATCTACAGAAATAACTGCTGATTAAGCGGGTGGCGCACAGATTGGCCGCATGCCGCATTCATAATTTTGCGAATATCGTTTCACAAGTGCACAGCAAAATGTTAGTAATAATTGATGTAAGGCGAAGAAAAAATCTACATAAAATTAACATTTCAATTGTACGAAACGCCTACACAGCACCGCCACCAACAACAACAACAACATTGAGAACAAGACACACTGACTGACTGACTGGCTCACCGCAAGCTTGCGGCTCGGCACTTGCTGCGCTCGACGCTTGTAGAATTTAGCACCAAAACAACAAAAAAAACTACTACAAAAAAACAACAACTTATAAGAACCAATACAAATTGACAACAAAAGCAACAACAACAGCAACTAGAACTAATACAACACCACCAATGAGTCGAGCAATGGCCATAAAATTGCTGAATTAATGGCGACAAGCGCAAATGCGAAGTGCAGTACAAAAGCCGGCGGCGACGGCTGCGCACTGACCGACTGCTGCGCGGCGGCATTGTGACACTGGTGTGTTGCCGCTGTCGATAAACTGAAAAAGCCATCAGCCCAGCGATTGATAGACAGTCGCTGCGATGAGTAAGCGGGCTGATTTGTTTATTTGTTGTTGTTGTTGTTGTTGACTTTGTGTTAAGCTTTTGTTGTGGTTGTTGTTGTTGTTGTTATTGTCATAATTGTTATTGTTTTTGGTATTTATAGAGAAATTGCCAACAATTAAGCGTATTTAATTACTTACCATAAATTAACGGATGCAAAAAAGTTGCAAGTGTAACAACAACAACAAATGAATATATGTAAATGTTAGTAGGTGATCGTAAGAGAATGAATAAATTAAAAACAAATTGAAGCACTTTATTTGTATTTATTGTGGTTATTTTTAAATTTACAACAATATTTTGCTATAAAATAGTTTTAATTAATTAAAAGTGAATTTATTGAATACTTGCTGACTAAAAGCTTTAATGAATTTATGGAAATGAATTAGTGAGAATTTCAATGAATTTACTTAATTCCATTCAATCAAAATCGATTTAACTCATTTCGATTAAATTTAATTAGATTCTATTCAATTCAATACAATTGATTTTTTTCTTATTCATTCAAAATATGTAATTCAATTTAATTGAATGTGATTCAACTAAAATTCAATTAATTTATATTAGCCGCAGCCGCCGTGGCTCAGTTGGTTAGTGCGTTGGACCGCGAGTCGAAGGCAGCGAGCCAGGTTCAAATACTGCCTGTAATAACACCTAAAAAAAATAACGGGAAAACTCGTTTTCTCTTTCGGTGGCTGTCCTCTCAGCTGGAAATGGCAGACCTCTGAGAGTAAAAATTGCTTATGAGAAAAAGCTCCCAACCTGCCGTTCGGAACCGGCATAAAACTGTAGGTCCCTTCCACCCGCGTACAAATTCACACGCACAACACGGGTGGTTGCGGGAAGCTAGGCCTTAGTCTCGCGTAAGCGGGCTGTCGTGCCAGTCAATTATTATTATTATTATTATTATATAAATTAAATTTAACTCAATTCAATTCGTTCAGTTCATTTAATTCCCATTCATTCCGTTCGAATCAATTCAATTCATTTAATTCGTATTCATTTGATTTAATTTAATTCAATTCAATTCAATTTAATCTATTGCATTAAATTCGGTTCGATTTTATGCAATTTAATTCAAATCAATTCAATTATATTCTATTCAATTCATTCAATGCAATTCAATTTAACTAAATTTTATTCAATTCAATAAAATTCAATAAATTCAATTCAATTCGATTCATTTTAATAAATTCAAGTCACTTCAATTCAATTGATTTTAATGTAACTCAATTCAACTGCATTCAATGCAATTAATTGAACTCAATTCAATTCGTTTCAATTTGATTAAAATCAATTCAGTTCAAATCAACTCAAATTAATTCAAATCCAATCAATTAAAATTCAATTCCATTCAATGCAATTAATTGAACTCAATTCAATTCAATTTGTTTCAATTTGATTAAAATCAATTCAATTCAGTTCAAATCAACTCAAATTAAAATAAATGCCATCAATTAAAATGAAAAAAATGTATTAAAAGAATTAAAATTAAATTACAATTAAAAGTCAAAATAAAATATAAATTAGAACTAAAAATAAAATTAAAACTAAAATTAAAATTAAAATAAAAAGTAAAATTAAAATTAAAACTCAAACAATAACTATAACTAAAAGAAAAAAAATCTCAATAAATATTAATTAATTAATTCAAATGAAAACTAAAATTAAAATTAAAACAAAAATTAAAATAAAATTTTAACTAAAATTTCAATAAAAATTAAAACTTCATAATAAACATTAACCCTCCATTACTATCGTCTATTTCATAACGCCATTACTAACCAAGGGTGTAATCCACTCACAACTTTTGATTATCCGTTTTACTTATCCATTGAGGTAAAATAAACAAAAACCAAATTTTTTCATAATCACAGCATCAAAACATTTAAAAGAAAAAATAAATTGCATAATTTTGTTAATTCATTTTTTTAATAAAAACATTTGTTTATGTACACTTCATTTAAAAAAAAAAGACAGATGAAATAAAAAGTTGCATTGGAAAAATTGCCACAACTTGCATAATATTCAAGATATGCTTCTTGGGCTTAGTGATTCAGAAAGCTGAAAAAATAAGTAATAAATAATTATTTAATAATTTTTTTCGGACCGAGGTAAAATTTTGCGTAAAAACTCAAACAAAAATCAACAATATACCTGCTACTGTTTAAGGTTACACCGTGCGACAAAAATCAAAAAATTTCCAAACACACCTTTCCTTTTGAAACTTTATCCTTGAATATCCTTGGAAATTTCCAAAAACTATTGGAAAAAAAAATTGAAAAAAATATATCTTAAGGAATAATATGTACACTACTACATCCTTGAATTTCGTCCTTCTAACTTTATCAGTTTAAGATATAACAAATTCAATGTTATAAAAATTTTTTAGTTATCCTAGAGCATAATTTTTAAGGATTTTCTACTAAGTAAATGTTCTATACGTTATTAAAAAAATTATCGCCAAAAAGTGAATACAAATATGTAAATGTAATTTAAAAAAAATAAAACTTCATTACTAACAATCGGTGTTAAGCATCCAGCAATTTTATAACGCCACTACTATCGTAGGGTGTAACACACCCAGTGACTTATTAAAAAAATTGTATAAAAGCATCAGCTTTATTTATGCAACTGCAATGTACTCTATAACCTTCCGAAATATGCAAATGTGGATTACATTATAACTTTATGTTGGTTTTGGTTAAAAAATCTATATTTTACTAAGAAATTAAACTCACAGGGTGGATTCCACCCTGACGATAGTAATGGAGGGTTAAGAAACTAATAAACATTAAAAAAAATTAAAATTAAAAGAAAAATTAAAATAATAAAATTGGTATTGTCATTTTTTTAGGCGCTATTTGTTTTGAATTTTCTGTTTTATTTTTTATATTATTTTTTTTGTTATTTTATATTATTTTATTTTCTTTTATTTTATTTTATTTTTTTTATTTTATTTTATTTATTTTATTTTATTTTATTTTATTTTATTTTAATTATCTAAGAACTTCGATATTGCATTATCCTTGCTTCATATCCTTCGCTGGCTCATTCTACTTTGTGGCTTTTATTGTCTCATCACTGTAAACAGCTGCAAGCAAAACTCGTTTATTGTCATTGCAGCAAAATATTTAGCATTAACTGCGCAACTCAACAATTTAATTGCTGAAAAGTAAATAAGTCACAACAAACCATCAGCCCTAAAATACAAAGAGGACAACACACAAGAGGAAAAAAGTTTGTCTCTCATCTTATTGGCACCAAGTGTCTACTTGCGATTAAATCCGACGACAACTTGGCTTCCTTCCGAGAATTTTCATCTCCCTCGCTTTTCCATGGCACGTACGAAATGCCAGAAATATTAGCAAATGACGTGTGGCGGATATTGGAAGAGGGATTTTGCGTTATTTTTTCATTTAAAATTTACTGAGTTGAAACTTTGCGGCGGAGAGTTTCGAACCCGCGTGAACAAGCAAAACACAAATAAATACGGCGCGAAGCTGCTTGCCACTTCACCTAACAAACAACCTCGTAAATGTTCGGCAATTACGGTACTTGAAGATGCGACTAAGCGCCATCTATGGGTTGTTTAGTGACTTTAATTGAATAGCCAAGACATGAACCATTTATAAGGTTGTGAAGGAAATTCGAACACTACAGTCGCTGTGATGTGATTGGGAAGCTTGAAAATAGTAGTTTGAAGTTTTTGTTGTTTGAAATTTTTGATGTTCATAGTTCATAGAGAATTGGGGAAATCTTTTTTTATGATGAAAATTTGTTATTTATTTATTTAGGTACTATTAATAAATTTTTATGCAAATTTTATCTATATCAAAGTTTCTTTCAATGACACTGACGAAAACTGATGGTTAGTGGTTAGTTTGGATTAAAAAAGGGCTTAAAGACCGTCAACAGTATCAAAAATCGGTGGACATTATACGTTTTTTAGTAGCCAGATATCTTTTTTAAAGTTGACCAAAAAGGATATTGAGAACTCATGGCGTAGGAAAACGCCATTTGTGGTGTTCCTGAGTCGAAACTTCTTTCGGCAGTTTTTTTGAATCATCACTGTCACTGCACTATTGGGTTCACGCTCATCAAAGGGCGCCTCTCGTCTAGTGTCGACTGTAGAAGTTGTGAAGATGAAGAAGAGGTAGAAACGATATCCTGGAATCAAGATTCCTGATAGGCCTGGCGAAAGTCGACATTTTAGATTTATTATTCTTCATCAAGAGGCGGATTTGGTTGATTGAGACTGTTGGTTAGCTTCAGAGGACTACGAGAAAGAATTCACAATGAGTCACTTTGGCCACTGAGTGGGAAACAGCAATCCCTACTTAACCCTAACCTAGTAGCCACATTTGCTTGTAATTCACACTACTCAAAATCATCTCCATCTGTTCTTCGTTTTCTATAATCTTTTTCCATTTAAAGGGTGTGCCAATGAAAGTTCAGGATAGATTCTCTGTTAGTATTTTCGTATATCTGTTGGCACTTCCCACTATCCAGTAAATATTTTATAATATTGCTCAATATTTTATTTTCTATTTTTAATCTTATTTTATTTTATTTTATTTTCATTAGCCAGGTTCGTCAAGAACACCGTCTGCCAGTATCCTTCCAGTGGCGCACACAGGATTTCTTTTTGGGTGGTTTTGCGTACAACTTTTGACCCGAATACCATTCGAAACCATATTTTGTACCAGCAATTTTTGTGTTCGGGGAGTTGAACACCCCAAATCCCTGCCCCCCTGTGTGCGCCAATGATTCTTTCTATCCACATATCCTTCTACTGATAGCTCCATCTGTGCGTATGATCTACTAAGAAATATCTCCGTCTGTTAAGTACATCGTCTGAGTAGTGCATCTGTCGATCATCACCTAATTTTTTCAGTAAATTTTTCAGTCAATATTTGTCTTCGCCGGCCAGTACTCACATCTGTCAATAAGTTCATCAGACAGTGAGTAAAAAATGTTCACTTCTTTTGTTTCATTTAAACATTTATTGTTTCCAATAAAAATTCATAAATTTAGCAACCCAGAAGAGTAGAGAATTTTTATTCACAACTGTCAGCATTTTTAATAATAATTAATAGTTGTAATAATTTTCGTTGCATTTTAATAAAATTATTATTATTATTTTTAATAAAAACTCAAAAGTGACCAACTCAAAAGTGCTTAAAATTCGCTTCAACGCATTTGACCTCTGCAATGTTTATTGTTTTTTTGGTTTTTTGTTGTTTACAATATTTTCGATTTTTAGCCAAAAGAGTTTCTTGCTACTTCAGAGCACAAAGGATGCGCACAGAGAGTGCAAAAATGAGCGAATATTTGTTTGGAAAATTGGCAGCGCCTGGAAAGCTGCTTGGCCGACTGGCGCTAAACGACTGAGAGGCAGAGGCCAGCTGACGTCAAGTGGAGGCAACGGCAATGCCAATTTATGGCTGTTTGACTCTTTGCGTTTAAATCAAGTAAAACATGGAGTGGTTGGGTTGGCTGGCTTCAATACAAATACAGCACACACATACACGTCACACACACACGCACACACTCCCATATGCGTTTAGCATAGGCAACAAAAGCAAATATGACTCCTTGGTGTATGCGACCCGATTTCGTGGCCGTAACACAAACACAATCACACTCACACATAGGCGCTTGTGCCTCGGACCGTCAGCCACTGACAGCGCTTACTGTGAGCGTTCTGCTGCGTTGAATGCGTTGCGTTGCGGCGGCCGCGTCAATTTGGAGCTGTGCTGTGGGGTTCGGTTGGTGTGGTGTGGGCCTTTGTGGCGCAGTGCAAGTTCGGGCCAGGAATGTGCGGCATTTCGCCCCGCGTATGATGTCATCAACGTCACAGAGCAGAAAACAAACAGCATGCACAACTCTCATCCTTGGCGCCGAGCCGCTTTGCCCTTCGTTCGTTGCGCTGCTTGACACTTTGGCGAACACAGGAATTGAAGAGCTTTTCAAGGAGTTTTCGGGACACTTTTGGCTGCAGTTAGCAGGTGTAAAGTTAGTTGTGTTGTTTGCTGGCAACTTTTTGCTGACTGTTGGTACAACTTCGAAGCGTCTGATGAGAGCATAAAAGAGAGTGAACATAGTTTTGACGGACGAACGAACGCATGTGGCAAAATCAATGTTGTGCTGGAGTTGAACAGTTTCAGTCAAGCGCTTCAAATCTGCCACGCCTATTATTACAACCAGTTTGGAAAATATCACGAAAAACCGCGCCTAAGGTCACCAAATGCATTAAGTAGCACTTTGCGCCGAAAATTCACCTTGTAGCCAAGACTTTGCTTGCGTGCGCGATTATTCAAATTGCATTCGAGTGCAACTGCACTGGTGAGCGCGTGCAATGCAACAGCAACAGCAACAACAATGGCACTAAGAATGTCAAGCAACGCCTTGTAGCTGAAGTTGCCACTTGGGCTCGCTGTCGCTCCTTTTTTAATTTCATAATTTGCGCTGCCAACCGTCCCGAGGGCACGTGCACTCGCCGCAGCCGCTGCCAGTGCCACTGCCACACGAGGCGCCCATTACTGCTCGCGCCGCAGCGTGCAGCGTGCACCACTTTGACCCCATGGCACAGTAATGCCGCGGGGAATTGTTATTGTTTTTGTTGTTCGACTTTATGACTGTTTGTATGGTCGCAGCGCCCCCCGCTGCGGTGCCAGTTGCCGCGTGCCGCAATTCTGTCACGCCGGCGTCCAATGGGCGCTGCGGTGCCAATGGGTGCGCGCCGCTCGAGTTTGCTTTGTGTGTGGCCTTTGCGTTGCCAACGCGACCATAGCTCAGGAAAACATATATATATATAGTATATATAGCGAATCGGCGTTAAAAATAATGCGACAGTGGCGTAGAAAAGCAATGTGAAAGGCTGCAAGTGCTGAGCTATTAAAGCGACGTCGCAGCGCACGAAAACAAGTGGAACGGCCCAGTGGCCCATTAGCCCAGCGGCTATAACCAGCCGAACAGTCAACAAGCGCGCGCGTACTCGCACACACACAAACACGCACACTCAGAGTCATTTACTCACACACCTTGGCGCGTGTGAATGTGTGAGTGCGACTATGCGGCCATGTGTTGTGCCGTTTGGCGTGTGGCATGTAAATGAAATTCCTTCGGTGCAGGTGCAAAGCGCGCACAAACACACACACACACACATTTGTTCATAAACACGAACAACTGCTGCTGTCAGTTGGCGAAGTTCATTAAAATGTCAACGCGCAGATCATTTGCAGCATACAAACCGACCGAAATAGGCATCGACCCACCAGCGCCAGGAAGGGGTGGCAGGGCGAGGTGGTAGCGGTACTCTTAGGGTAATTTCGGTGTGGCTTATTTTAAGTGCACATAGCGGCAATTAGTGGCTGACCGAATTGTTGGGGCTTGAGAGGCCCAACGGAGGGCAAAGGCGAGAGAGCAGAGCTACGAAAGTGAAGCGGAAGTCTTTGTGGTGCAACTGCAACAAGGTAGAACGGACCATGGGGCAATTGTAATGATTGAAGGAAGACGATGCTGGTGCAAGATGGCGAAGAAGAAGGAAAGTGTGTAAAAAGAAAAATTAAAATGCTAAATTAAAAAACTGGTAGTAGAAGTAGGAAATTGGATTATGAAAGCTAAGAAAAGGGTAAGAACAGGAAGGGGGATTAGAAGAGAAATAAGCAAGGGCACAAGAAAGAGGACAAGCAAAAGGACAACAAAGAGGAATAGAGAGAACACTCGAGAATATTTGGGAATATTTGGGGATAAATAGCAGAAATAATAGAATATCAAATAGAAGAACGAATAGAAAGTCAAATAAAGAAAAAGTAGGAGCAGCCGCCGTGGCTCAGTTGGTTAGTGCGTTGGACCGCGAGTCGAAGGCAGCGACCCAGGTTCAAATACTGCCTGTAATAACACCTAAAAAAATAACGGAAAAACTGGTTTTCTCTTTCGGTGGCTGTCCTCTCAGCTGGAAATGGCAAACCTCTGAGAGTAAAAATTCCTTATGAAAGAGCTCCCAACCTGCCGTTCGGAACCGGCATAAAACTGTAGGTCCCTTCCACCCGCGTACAAATTCACACGCACAACACGGGTGGTTGCGGGAAGCTAGGCCTTAGTCTCGCGTAAGCGGGCTGTCGTGCCAGTCAATTAATTAGTTAAATTAGGGAAAATATAAGAAGATAAATACCAGGACCAGTAGTAAGACTAATGTAAGGAAAAAGGAAGAAAAAGTAGAAAGGCTAAAAAGAAAAAGTAAGAAGAGAACAAAAATAGAGTAGGAAACAGGCAAAAATAAAAAAGGAAAGAGGACAATATCGAATTGAAGGAAGAATAGAAGAATGAATAGAAGAACAAGAACGAGTAAATACAAAAAACGTTCACTCGTATAGAAGAAGAAGAAGAATAAGAAGAATAGAAGAACGAATAGAAGAACAAGTAGGAGAAAAAACGAAAAAACTTTCACTCGTATAGAAAGAGAAATAGGAGAACCAATAGAAATACACTCTTGTTGGACAAATAGGAGGAGAAATAAGATAAATAGGGCAAATAGAAGAACAAATTGTGGAAGTAAAAATGATGTTCGGAACTATCGTCCAATTTCGAAATTATCTAGTACATCAAAACTGTTTGAATGTGTTGTTAAGGACAAGATCTATTTTGCGGTTAAATCTTTAATCTGCCCGAATCAGCATGGATTTTGTGCCGGGTTGTTCGACAGTTTCTAATCTTGCAGTTTTTAGTGAATTTTGTACTTCTTCATTCTCAGCTGGTACCAAATCGATTGCATTTATACAGATTTTTCAAAAGCATTTGATAGAGTTTCCCACAAAATCCTAATAAATAAGCTAGCTTGTTTAGGTTTTCATTCATCGTTCTTAGAATGGATTGCATCGTATTTATTTCAAAGACGTTGTGTGGTTACTATTGATGGTGTAACTTCGGACCCTTTTGTAGCTACTTCAGGTGTTCCCCAAGGGAGCATTCTAGGACCTCTATTATTTGTCCTTTTTATCAATGATATTAGCAATTGTTTTTCTTTTTCGAACTATTTGCTTTACGCTGACGACCTGAAAGTTTTTACAATTGTCAAGGATTCAACGGATGCAATAAATCTACAAAGTGATTTGAATGAATTGCATTTATGGTGTTTGAAGTCGGGTCTTTCTTTGAATATTAAAAAGTGTTTTCACCTAACATTTTCGAGGCGTCAGAACGCTATTTCAACACGTTACTCTATTGCTAACTGGGCGCTACAGAGCGTAATTGATACTAAGGGTCTTGGAGTTATGTTTGACTCTAAGTTTTCCTTCAATAATCATATTAATTTTATTTTTTCGCAATCGTACTCTATTCTTGGCTTTATTCGGCGTAATACCGCTGAGTTTTTTGACCCGTATACCTTTAAGTTGCTTTTTACGGCGCTTGTTCGCCCTCACTTGGAATATGCAGTAATAATTTGGAGACTATATGACCAACTGTCGATAGGTAGAATTGAACGCGTTCAAAAAGTTTTCCTCAAGTTCGCATTGCGTTCGTTGCGGTTTGAAGCCCCTGTTCCGTCTTATGGTTCGCGGCTAAAACTTATTAATTTAAGCACTTTAGAAAAGAGAAGGACAGTTCTTTCATTATTGTTTACTTATAGTGTAATTATCGGCTTCATTGATTGTCCAATTTTACTTGAGCGGATAAGCTTTAATGTTCCACAAAGAAGTCTTCGAATTGTTTACCCTTTTTATGGTGAATACTTTAAAACTAAATTTGCAAGTAATGCACCGATTTCTCGAGCTCTTCGTGAATTCAATGCATTATCTATTTATCATCAGCTAGACTTTTCTTTGCCTAAATCGGCTTTTATTGAAGTTCTTAATTTAATAGTTTAATTCATTCATTATTTAGTTTGTAATGTACATTGTACGGTAGACTTAATTGCTTAATTTGTACATTATATGGATTTGATATTATCAATACCTTATATTTGTTCTAGTCTGTAAGGTACATTGTACTGTAGACTTAAAATAAAATAAAATAAAAAAAAATAAAATAAAATAAAATAGAAGAATAACTAGAAAGACAAATAGAAGGACCAAACGAAACACTATTTTTGAACAAATAAAAGGAGAAATAAGAGGAAAACTAAAAGGACAAATAGAAGGGATAAGTAGAAGAATAACCAGAAAGACAAATAGAAGGGCCAATGGAAAGATTATTGTTGGGCAAATAGGAGGAGAAATAACAGCACAAATAGAAAGAAAAATAGAAGAATAAGTAGAATATTAACCAGAAAGTCAAATAGAAGGACCAATAGAAAAATTATTGTTGGGCAAAAAGAGGGAGAAATAAGAGAAAAAATAGATTGACAAATAGAAGGACAAATAGGAAGATAAATAGAAGAATAACTAGAAAGACAAACAGAAGGACCAAAAGAAACACTATTTTTGTACAAATAGGAGGAGAAATAAGAGGAGAAATAGAAGAACAAATAGAAGTATAAGTAGAAGAATAACCAGAAAGACAAATAGAAGGAAAAAACCACTACTTTTGAAAAAATAGAAGGAGAAGTAAAAATAGACAAATAGAAAGATAAATAAATGAATAACTAGAAAGACAAACAGAAGGACCATAAGAAACACTATTTTTGTACAAATCGGAGGAGAAATAAGACGAGAAATAGAAGGCCAAATAGAAAGATAAGTAGAAGAATAACCAGAAAGACAAATAGACGGGCCAATAAAAACTTTATTGTTTGGAGAAGAAATAAGAGAAAAAATAGAAAGACAAATAGAAGGACAAATAGAAAGACAAATAGAAGAATAACTAGAAAGACAAATAGAAGGGCAAATAGAAAGATAAATAAAATAATAACTAGAAAGACAACCGGAAGGACCAATAGAAGAGTTAATAAGAGAGAGAAAGGAGAACAAATGGAAGAATACAAAGAAAAACGACAAAAGAACAGAAACAGAGTAGAAAAGAGGACAAGAATAAAATATAAAAGAAGACAAGGATCACTTTCTTGTCAAGGAGTCTTAGCTAAAAATAGAAAGAAAAATTGTGAGAAGACCAAATAGGAGAGCAATCAGCAAATAGATGGAAAAAACTAATAAAAGACTGAACAAAAAACAAATAGGAAGAAATGAACAAATAGGAGAGCAAGTAGTATTCCTCAGAAAATCAATTGAAGGGCAATTAAGAGGTTGAGGAATAACAAAAACAAAAGCAAATGAATGGAGAAAGAAGTTGGTAAAACTGAGGAATTGAAAGAGGACAAGAAAAATAACGAAAAGGACAAATTTGAAGATTAAAAGGAAGACCTCCAAGAGGACATGTAAAAGATCAAAGAAAAAGACAAGAAGGGCGAGAACAAACACGCCATAAAAAAGAAGTGGATACAATGGGACGTTGAAAGAGGACAAGAAAAATAACGAAAAAGACAAATTTGAATATTACAAGATCAAAGAGACGAGAACAAACACGCTATGAAAGATTTGAAAGTAAGATATGGAAGATGAACTGAAAAGAATGAAAAGAACAAGAACGAGTACAAGCAGTGGCGTACTCAAGGGGGGTTCGGGGTTTTAAACTGCACCAAAAAATCTGTTTACTACAAAACTTTTGGGTGGCAAATATGGTTTCAAATGTTATTTGGCTCAAAAATTATATACAGAACCCCCCAAAGTGAAATCATCGCCACTGAGTGCAAGAACTAAGCAGGTTTATATTAGATACAAAAGTATTTGAATTAGAATGAGACATCCATAAAAGAAAAAAATAAGAAATAAGAAAGAAAAAATGGTAAATTAATATAGAAAAATATATTCAACGCAGAAAGTCGAAGTTGATAAAAATATAATAAGTGGAAAATAATGTGTGAGACAAATTAATGAAGCTATTAGTTCACTAAATTGAATAGCTGCAACGAAAAATAACGACAAAAGTTTGTTACCCAATAACTCACTAACTAGGACAAGAACAACAACAACAATAAGCAGCAACAAACATTGCCAACAGCAAATGTAACAAGCAAAGAAGAAAACCAACAACAACAAAAAACACACAAACTGAAAAGCAGATTAGCTCCCAACAACAACTGTTTATGTACAGGAAATAATGCGAAAACACTGGCGCCCAACAACAAAATTGGACATTAAGTAGCAATAACAACAAAAACTAACTAACATTAGAAGTGCAAACAGTAACAACAACAACTACATATGTATAAAAAGTTAGCCAGAACTGGCAACAAGCGCGCCGAGCCACCCAAACTTTGCACAGAAATAAGCGAAAATTGATTGCGTATACGCCGTGGTGCACCGCGGCCACTCGACGCTGGATGAGGTCAGCAGCGCGCCGCAGCACAGCGCTGACCCAAGCACGCACACAACGAAAATCGAGGGGAGACAGCAAATGCATTGCTGCTGCAATTTTTACTCGCCGTATGTATTGTTGTTGTTGTTGTTGTGGTTGCTGTAGTGGCCAGCGCTATTAGCAGCGAGCCGCTTGATCCATATCGCTCGTTCGTCAAAGTTAATGTCGCCAATGTGCACACACACACTCACACACACGCCACACATAAACAATACATGCATACACACACACAAACACACACATGTCGAGCTGCATGTTTCTGCGTTGACGTTCCTGTGGCCATTTATACGTTTCCGCAGCACATCTGCATGACAGCAGCGACAGTCGCCGCAGCGAGCTGTCCGCGCTTTGCTTATGAATGGAAATCGTACTGTGCCGCCCACACCAGCCTTTCGGTGGCACTTGCGCTGCCACTTTGCTGCATGCCACATGTTTCAGTCACCTCCTGGTCTCCTTCTTTCCACCTCCTTCACACTGCGCGGCGTCCGCTTGCCATGCTGTGCTGCTAGTTTTTCACGTTCTTTTGGCTTTTTGCTACTTCTGTTGGTTGTTGTTGTTGTTGTTGTTATTGTTGCTCACCACGAATGTGAGTCAATTTCAAGCAGCCACGGCTCCAACGTCTGCCGCTGCCACTGACACACACAATTCCAACGAAATCTTAACGACATCTCAACGAAAGTAAACGAGGAACCGAACCCATTCGTTCAATCGTCTGCCGTTCGGCTTGTCCTAATGACCGAGTGTTGTTGTTGCACGTTGCCAACAGCGGACGAGTGGCACGGATGACAGCAGTTCAGCGTTTCTGTATGTGTGTGTGTGTGAACGGTCGAAAGCAGTGTTCGACTAACTTGTAGGGAAATGTAGGAAAACGGTTGCGGAGGAAATTTGTTTTGGTCTTTTAATGAGAAAATTTTAGTTCTAGCATTGTTCAATGAGAGTTAAAGTCCAAAAGTGATTGAAAGTATGCGCGCTGGCTGACTCAGTGAGCCATAAATTTTATCAGTTCTCACTTCAGTCAGTCAGTGCGCCAGTTCACACTTAAGTGTATTTGTATTTTTTCATCTACCAACTTTTACTTTAAGTTGTTTTCATATTGTTTGACTTTGTTGCAAGTCCAATATTTGGACTATTCCTCAAATTTGTGTTTAACTTATTTCTCGTTTTAATGCTCATCGTATTGTCTGTTCATACTTAACTATTTTAAATTTCTCGATAGATATAACTTTAAAAAATGTCTCCATACATACAACACTAAAATGCTTCCTTCCCTTTTCAGGTTTTTACGCCGTCCTACTCTGAAGTTGCACTGAAATTTCTGCTGTACTTTAGGTCTTCTCTTCTAAAATGCTTCCTTCCCTTTTCAGGTTTTTACGCCGTCCTACTCTGAAGTTGCACTGAAATTTCTGCTGTACTTTAGGTCTTCTCTTGCCGGTCTCGATAGTCCAGTGTCTCAGAGTCTCATATCGAGGCCCTAGGTTCGATTCCCAGCTCTGGCTGCTGAAACACTCATCTACTTCTATCACTATTCACATGTAGCAGATGAGTAATACAAGAATCGCACAAGGGCGCGCTTCTTCCTCAGGCCTTCTCGCCTTTGCTCTCTCTGAAGTCGATTTAAAATGTCACCTTTTTTATGGTCTTCTCTTCTCTGCTCTCCCAGAACTCGAGAACTCCATCGTTGTCTCTCTGATACTACTATGAAATCGTTCCTATTCTGCAGGTCTTCTAGTTTCATCCGTTCTTCAGAACTGCTCTCTTTTTCTCTTTCAGTTCAACCGCTGATTCTTGAACCTTGAACTCGAAAACTCCATCCATATCTCTCTGATATTACTATGAAATTTTTCCTATTCTTCAGGTCTTATTTTCTTCTAAGTTCGAAACCATTTTGAAGTTTCATCCGTTCTTCAGAACTTCTCTCTCCTTTTCTCTTTCAGTTCAACCGCTGATTCTTGGACTTGGTCATTTAAATTTCCTTCAAATTGCCTATTCATACTTAAACAATTTAAATTTCTGTGATATTTATTTGAAATATTTTCTTTTTTTCAGGTTTTCTCTTATTTTCTGTTGTTCAGTTCTGTTGTTCTACTTCTCTCTCGAAAAATAGTTGGAAAACTAGAAACAGTAAATTTCTATTGTTTTCTAGGACTTAATTTATTTTATCTTTGTATTTTATTCGTCTCTATTTATAATCTTTTCCCACTTCTTTCATCATTGACTTTTGTTTCAGACTCACTCCAACCCTGCTGGACCCACCCAGCTTTCGTAGAAGCTCAGCTTGGCGACGCCTGGCCGCATGACTTGCGGTAGGTGCCGTATGTGCGTATGTGTGTGTGTGCTGCTTTGGCATGTGGCCCTGCCTGTCGCAGGTCGGGCGCCAACCTATTGTTTCGTTTAGTGGCTCGTGTACGCCTCGTGCGCCACTCGTGCGCGACCAACTGAACGAAACACGGACTCTGTGCTGCTGGCACAGCACGCTGCGGACGTCAGTTTAAGTGAACCACAGAGACGAACGGATTTCGGGTAAAAAGTCAGCGCTTGGCATAACCAGGCACCATATATTTTTTTTGTCTTGCTTGCTTCTCCAGCACTCCAACCTCAGTCAATACACAGCAACGCTTTATACTATAAGGACATTTTCAACGGCTTAACATTTCGATTTTCGGTGCGAATTGTGCGTTTTCGCGTTGGTTACGACATATTTTTCGTACGTTGCGCGCGAGTTGTGGCGAAAATTCCTGGCTCAAGTTGTGCGTAATCGCTGCGGAAAAGTGCGTTTCGTTTTTTTTTCGTTGCATTGCATTGCTTTGTGTGCAGCTCAGCTGCAGCTGGCCAGGTGTCATGGATGACACAATGGTCAAGTGGAAAAAATATGCTGACGAAGAAGCAGCTGAAGAATGTAGTTTTTATGAGAAAAAATTGGACTTTCGATTTTTTCGTACTTGGGTTATGTATCTGGCATGGCAGAGTGAGCCGTAGCCATCGCCATCGTCAGCAATCGAGCGAGCGAGTGAGCAACCGACGAACGCACCAACGAATCGGCGATTTGTGGCAGCGAGTGGATCCGAGTGGGAGCCCAACAGTCGTCGAATTGTGTGGCACACTGGCTCGAGTGCGAATGGAAAATGAAAAAAGAACAACAATAAAAAACACAACCACAATGAAAGGCAAATGACAAAGAAAAAGACAAAAGCAACAAAGCAATTAACAAAGAAACAATGTAAGAAAGCACATTGAAAAAGGATACCCGAAAACGCAGTGCTATATCGGTTTGACAGCCCGTTGTCCATGACACAAACACTCATACACACACACACACACACACACACACACACAGAGGACGTAGCAGCCATCATCGTCGCTGTAGGAGCAGCCAATGTCGCTGCTGGCGGCAGTGTGGCGCAGCAGGGGGCGACGCGTTCTCGTCGCTGTCGACGTTGTCTTCGCTTTCGCCAACAACCATAAGTCTGCATTGCACGAACATTGAAAACGGCACACACGAGCTCTCGAAAGGACCTCAAGTCACTCCTATTTGAACATTTTTACCTTCCTTTCGTTTTGCTTCTCTAATGACTTTTTTCATGCCACTGTTTTTCACAAATCCTCTTTGATGCTGTTTCATTGTAGTTTCACTTCGTTGCTCATTCTTTATTGCATTCCCATTGTCTGCTTGCTTTGCTTGTCACGCTCGGCGCTCGTTGGTTGCGTTCTGTTGCGTTGCGTTGCAGTGTGCGCATTGTGTAATTTTTCCGCTGCCATTGTTGTTGTTATTGTTGTTGTTCGTGCAGCAGCAATTGTTGGCTTTTTCATAGAAGTGTTTAATCAGGCAATTGAATGGCAAGTGAGTCATTCCATCATCCAGTCAATAATTTAAACTGTCGCCGAAGAGTGGGTCAGTCTTCAATCAGTCATTTACAACAACAAACAGAATGACAGATGGTCATTTAAAAAGCCAATCATGTGGGTCAAGTGAAGATGCATTGAATTGCAAAATAAATAAAGAGAATTAAGTTGAAAAAACTAATTTTTTTACTTTGAAGAAAGAATTTTCAGTTAGCTTGAAGCTGTTTGACAATCACATGTGAATGATGAACAAAATTTATACAAAATTAATAAGTCAGTTACATAGTCAAAACTTAGCTGGTCGAGCAATTAGAGATATACTTATTTTCAAAATCAGTTGAATGGCTTTACAGAATGATTTCAATTGATTACAACGACTTGTCATTCTTTCTGTTCATTTATATTTTATTAATCAGTCAATTGAATAAGAAAACTTTAATATTTAATACGAGTAGTTAACCCAATGAATTGGCAATTTTCGAATTTTTCAAATGGTCTTTTATCGTAAAGGAATAAATGAAATATACTTAAGAGATATACTTATTTTCAAAATCAGTTGAATGGCTTTTTCCCAATTATTTCAATTGATTACAACGACTTGTTATTCTTTTTGTTCATTTATATTTGATTTATGAGTCAATTGAATAAGAAAGCTTTAATATTTAATAGTTAACCCAATGAATTGGCAATTGTCGAATTTTTCAAAAGGTCTTTTATCATAAAGGAATAAATGAAATATACTTATTTTCAAAATCAGTTGAATGGCTTTTTCCCAATTATTTCAATTGATTACAACGACTTGTTATTCTTTTTGTTCATTTATATTTGATTTATGAGTCAATTGAATAAGAAAACTTTCATATTTAATAGTTAACCCAATGAATTGGCATTTTTCGAATTTTTCAAGTGGTCTTTTATCATAAAGAAATAAATGAATGTTTGAATTGTCTGATGACTGATGTTTTATATATAAAAATAACCAGATTTGAGAACTCGAACTCATTTGTTAGATAGTTGAAGCGCTTTACCACAACATAGGCCATATTTCAGGTCACTATATTTTTTTTCGTAGGAGCTACAGGCTCTGCTTCTGTTTCACTTTGTTTGGGGGTTCAAATTCCCCTACAAACACAAACATTGCAGGAACAAAATATGGTTTCGAATGGTTTCGGTTCAAAAGTCCCCCTCCACAAACCCCCTTCGCAAACCCCCTCCGCAAACCCACTCCCACAAAATGAAATCCTGTGTGCGCTCCTGCTCCTGTCATATATCATAACTAGATTTTTCATAGTCGCTTCAATTTAATCGGATTAAAACTGCAATACTGTCCACATTTATGGAGAGTTTGAAAGATTAACTATAAAATAGGCCTTGGGCTCTTCTAGTTTCGGAGCTATAGGCATTTGAACGATTTGCAAAAGTCAGCTCATTTTCAAACTTAACTTTCAACTAAGATTTACTAAATTTTCTCGTGAAAAACTGAGGAGTTTTGATCTATTTTTGGAAACCTGAAGTCTTCTACAACAAGACAGACCACACTTCAGTTCATTATCTATTCTAGTTTTTAAACTACAGACAGTTGAACGACCTGCAAAACTTGGCCTAATTTCAAAGTCACTTGTAAACTTCAGTCAATTAATTCGGATGTTAACCTGAAGAGTTCTGCTACAAAATTTGTCATATTTCCAATTTTTAGCTTCTCCAGTTTAGGGCCTAAACACAGTTGAACAGTTTTCAAAACGTTGCCTTTTTTCAAAGTCACACTTTAACTTTAATTTAATCTAGTTTATTGCAGGATATCGGTGACTTTGAACCCATTTTTGGATAGCTTGAAAGTTTTGCTGGAAGATAAAATATATTTAAAGTCCCGAATAATTCAGTTTTACTCAGTTCAACAACTTTCAAAAAGACAAACTTTTTCCAAGGCATCAGAATTCCAGTAAGATATTGGCGTCTTTGTGCCCATTTTGGAAAGCTGAAGAGTTCTACTACGAGTTAGGCCATATTTCAGCTCACTAACTTCTATGGATTAAAAAGTATGGGTAGTCAAAACTTCCAAATGCTATATCCTTAAAAGTCCTCCTTTAACTTTGATTTTATGGGATTTTCCATGGGATATCGGTGATGTTGAGTACAGTTTTTGGGTAACTGGAAGATTTACTAAAATATGGGGCAAGCTGGAGAGTTCAACCATAAAAAAGGTCATATATCAGCTCTTCTTCTTCAAGTTGAAGAGCTAAAAGCAACTTAACAATTGCAAACAATTTTCAAAGTAACCTTTCAGCTTCAATTTATTCCTATTTCCTATTAAGTATTGTCAACTTTGATAGCTAAAGAGTTCTACTACGTAATAAACCATATTTCAGTTCGCTAGCTCTATCGGTTTAGCAGCTAAAGGCAGTAAAACGATTCGAAAGATAATCCCTTTCTCAAAGTCAGCCTTCAATTTTGATTTAATCTGCAGCTTCTTTGGTCAGCTCCAACCCCGCAACAGTGAATCGTTTCATGTGTCTGTGCGACGGTGTTTTAATCAAGCCATTGATTCTTCTATCTGTCTGTGGCTCATTCAATCAATGAGTCAGTCGGCCGCTCGGAGCGCTCTAACGCGCAACGGTGTGAGCGATGGCGTCGCTATGTGTGTCTGACGGCGTGCATGACAAATCAACAACAAACCGAACCGAAATAACCGAACAAGCGAAAAAGCACAACTGGGTCGAAGCGTAGGGAGGGGCGGCACACTGGCGCAGAAGCGGCCAGCATGTGTGGCAAGGATAAGGATGTGGCAACGCAGTATGGGCAACGACGTTGGCAGCGAAGGCAGTTAATAATAGTTCGGATAGTTGGCGGCGCTGTGGCTGTAGTTGTGAGGATGGCGATGGAAGTGGCAGTTGGCTTTGTGTGTGCCGTTAACGGTTTTGAAACGCTGGCGACACAATGTCGATAGCGAGACGACGTGGCCGACACGAATGACGCTGATGACGGCTGTAGACAGCGCAGCGCAGCGAGGACTACTGCGACGACGGTTGAAAGGGCGTTCCAGCAGCAACGCAAGCAATGACGATGATGACTACAACAACAACAACAACAACAACATCTAAAAAAAGACCAACAATCATGGCCCTGTTTGGCTGCTATTTAGTTGCTGTTGTTGTTGGTTTTTTGTGAATTACAAGCCTGATTGCAGGCAATCGATTAAATTGAAAGCAAAACGCCATATATGAAAAAATATTCAAATGACAAAAATTTAATAAGAAACTGTGGAATGTGTGCACATAACCTCGATTTGTTTGAGCGCATTTAAAAGTCACATTGAAATAGCCTATCGAGCTATATTGAAATATGAACTGTGCCACTTTTGTTTTCATTATTGTTGCTAAATTGTTGTGCTTTTCTCCAAAATGTGGCAGCACTAATGGGTAAAACAGTTTTCACTTGTCACTTGCCGCAACGCTTCCTCCCCTCGTTTTGCTGCTCAATTGCATAGAAAATAGCGTCGCGCATAATACGAAATTCAGCCAAATGGAAAAAAGGATATGGCGAAGTACAATTTTTCATAGCCATCAACCAAGTGCAACACGCCATGTGCCAGCACTGAAAAGCAAATACAACACGAAGCATATTAGCCGTAAACAGTAATATACAGTACAACAACAACAAAAACAACATTGATAGAACAAAAGCCATTAACCGCAACAACAACAAAGTGAGCAAATATTCGAACATCAACGTCAACGTCAAAACGTGGAAGAGCGCGCACGAAACTCGCACCGACACAGCAATATCGATGCGACAACGCGACTGTTTGACGCGCAATGCGGCAACATCGAGCGCCCAACAGTCGAAATGAAAATCTACAGAATTCTTTTTATTTATTCGTTATGTAAATGCCGTGACGCTGTTGAAAGTAAAAACGACAAATAGTTGCGAGTCCTTGTTGTTGTTGTTATTGTGGTTATTGTGCTTCTAGTTGTAACTGCACAGTGGCCATTGTTGTTATTGTTGTACATTTTACTTCACTTGACGACGGCTGCCCATAAAACCATGCTTCACTTCAACCCGCCTCCCCCACCACACATTTCGCCTGTCGATCGCCTACGGCAGCTAAAGTAGGAAACCCGCATTCCCACTTGCGGTCCCCCACTTCAATTCGCTGCAGTCCTTCTCCTCTTAACCTCACTTGCCAGCCAAGTTGCTTTTGTCTGCTGCTGCTGCTGCTGCGTCTGTGTGTGTGTGTGTGTGTGTGTGTGTGTGTGATGAAGCATGAAAAGCAAGAGTGAAGTAAAACGGCACCGCACCGCACCGCATTGCTCGTCAACGTGGTTCGTTGTTCGCTTACTCGTTCGTTCGCAGCTGCTCGTTGGTTCGCTCGTTCTGCGCGACTGGTTGGTAGACTTTGGGAATGTCCTTGCGTTCTTGCCTCGCGCACTTGTGTGCTCACTTACATGTGTATGAGTGTGTCAGTTTGTTCGATGCGTCTGTGTGTGTGTGTGTCTGCTGAGTATTTGGCTGTTTATTTGTGTGAGTGCTTACTGACATTACAGCAAACGACAGAAAAGACAGAAAAACCTCCGAGAAAACGAAAAATAAATCTAAAACAACAAGAACAACAACACAAAGAAAAATAAGAAAATCCACAAAAAATTGCGAAAATTCGAAAATTCAACAAAAAAAACTGAAAAGAAAGAAGTGTTGAAGACGTGTAAAATGCAAGAAAAAAGTTGACCTCACATTTCGTTACGTTCGACAGAATTGTTGGGTTTATGAATTGGGAATTGGGAATTTTCTTATGCACGAGGCGAATGAATTTTGCTGGAAAAAACTACACAAAATGTGACACGTGTGTATTTTTTATGCTTTCATTTTCTTTTATTGTGAAATCACTGCTCGAGTTGAGAAAAATGAAAACATTAAAGCAGTGAAAATGTTCATGTTTTACTGGTTTACTGGTAAAATTTTTTTAGAAAGCTTTTGCAGGTTTTAAAAGTTAATGGTATGCATTAAAAATTCTCAGAAATGGGGTTTTTTAGATTTGGTAGGCTTTGAAAGTTTAAGGATTGAAACTCATAAATGGGGTTTTTTTTACAAAATTAATAACTAATAACTAATAAGTCATATTGTCTGTCCATAAATTTAGCTAAACGATTTTTATTTGTTTGAAAATTTATCAGAAAGCTTTTGCAGGTTTTAAAAGTTATTGATATGCATTAAAAAATCTCAGAAATGGGGTTTGTTAGATTTGGTAGGCTTTGAAAGTTTAAGGCTTGAAACTCATAAATGGGTTTTTACAAACACAACACTTTTAATTAGGCAATGTAGTTCTTGTTACTTAAAAACTTATATTTTTAAATACTTGTTACAGATCTCAGATCTAAGTTTTTGAATATAATTTTCTTTGAGTTACCATTGCAGATCTCAGATGTGCCAAAAGTTACAAATAAGATCAAGTTTTTAAATTTTGTTGTGGCCTATTTTGGGTGTACATATAACTTTCAAATTTTCGGCTCTTTTTTTTTAGATATCCACTTATTTGTATAGGAATTACAGAGCTTAGATCTGAGTATTTAAAAAGTCATGATTTAAATAATCTAAAGGATTTTGTCTCAACTTGCAACGGCAACAAAGCACATTTAAATAATCTATGGGATTTTGTCTCAACTTGTAACAACAACATAGCACTCAAACTTTTCTGCATATTATGTAGAAAAAATTATGGTGATACCTTTTAAACGTTTTAAGATATGGCCTCATGTGTATACACTGTTTTATTGCTATCCCAATACCCATTTGGTTGAAAAATGTATAAGAAATACTTCCTAATGTTCTATGTAATACTTTCTATTCTGTAGAATACCCTTCTACCTCAACTATTCTATGTCTAAAACTCTGTGACTTTAGATAGCGAACTTTTCTAGAGGGACCAGCCGAGAGCAATGATTTGGTCTTATGACAGTTCACTTTTTAATGAAAGATAAAGCTGGAACTGGAACTGCTTTCTAATGATTGCGTGGATCAGAAGAAGCAAGAAAAATTTACTTTATCTCTAATTTGGAAGAAAAAGTTACTTTATCTTCTATGCAATTGTACTGCACAATCCGGAAGATCAGAAAGATCTCACTTGGGTAACTTATTCTTCTTCACAATTTAGAGGATTTTGTCAATAAGATTATGAACTTTATATTTATCTTCAATAGGACCTCCAACATATTCTGTGACTAAACGAATCTAAGCCTAAAAATGCTGCATTGCAATGGGCCTCCACAGCCTAAGTTAGTCTCCTCGAAACAGCCATTACTACCTACCTAACTACATAAAAGATAATTCATGTATTTCATGGCGCATAGTCATAGTCGAAATAAAGTACACTTTAAGATCAATAAAGTATACTTTTAAATAAAGTAGGCTCTAAGTCAATCATAGTCGAGTTAGAGCATACTTTAACGCTTAAAGTATACTCTAACTTTAAAACAAGCAAAAGCTGTTGCTAAACCAGTTAGTAATGAGTCAAAATGAGCAGAAATTTCACTTTTTCAAAATACTCTAAATTCAAAAAACGAAATAAATCGAAAAAAATGTAAAATGGTTCATTTCGAGGAAATTGAAAGAGATTTCAATATTATGAACGACGACATTGTGCTGAGACGGCGAAAAGTATATAAAAGCCGAATCGATCCCTTCGAGTTCGATGACGAGGACTTCTATAGTCGTTACCAGCTCGATAAAGTTGCTGCTCAATTTGTAATTGATGTTTTGAACATTCAAGAACCGAGCAGCAATAGAATACAATTGTTTTGTTTACCCCGTAAAGTAGGCAATAATTTTCAAATCAATCAGCTGTTTGTTAGTTTTGTTTATGTCAGAGATGGGCAGATTAATCCTCGGAAAATTGTGCAGTCGATTTTTTTAGGCTGCCGTCTGCTTTTCACAAGTAGTCGACCGTAGTCGTCCATTTTTAACTACTAATTAGTACTCAGGAAAACAAATTTTGCAAAATAATTGATTACAAAATAAGTCGGTATGGGCATAATTCCGAAAATAAATTCTCATTTGTAACTCCGAATCGCTAATTTTTGTAGAGTTGCCGTTGCTTTCGTTTGCTGTTTCAAAAAGTCGCTGCTACGTAGAAGCATGTTCTAAGCTGACTATGGTAACTGAAAAATTAAAGTCGACTTTATCTTTTTAGTCTTTTGCTAACTAAAGCCGGCTTTTATGCGGGACTATGATTATGCGCCCATGTGTTTAATCATATAATGTTCCCTTACTGCGAGCTAAGATATCATGAATTTTATAAGCTTTTTCCAAACTTTTGATTATCTTTAGAGCTTAAGGCTACAATTTATTTTTTATTGATAGCAGATGACCGAAGCTGATGTCTTCTGTAAATACATTTAGTAAATTTCGTGAATGTTCATCTCCACTTACGTAATGAATGTTACGTTTTTTTAGGGATCACTTAGTTAGCTTCTTATTTTTCTTTCAAGAATTCAGTAGAGAGTTTTGCTTGCTACTTTTTCCTGTTCTAGAATCAGTAGATACTTCAGCAATAGACTTCCATGGCATGAAATTCTTTAGAGCTAACTTAGTTAACTACTTTTCTTGCTGTTATTGGTTCTGTAGAGAGTCCAGTTAGCTACTTTTTTTTGCTGTTCCGGAATCAGTAGAAAGTTTAGTAGTAAAGTTCTCTGGGATGAAATTCTTTAGAGGTCACTTAGCTACTTGTTTCCTTTTAAGAATTCAGTAGAGAGTTCAGTAGAGAGTTCAGCAGTAGACTTCTGTGGCATGTAATTCTTCAGAGGTCACTTACCTATTTTTCTTGCTGTTCTTGGTTCAGTAGAAAGTAGAGTCAGCTACTTTTTTCTAATCTGGATTCAGTAAAAAATTTAGTAGTACACTTCTGTGGCATGAAATTCTTTAGAGGTCACTTAGTGGATCATTTTTCTAATTGTTATGCATTCGGTGCAAAGTAAAGCAGCAAACTTCTTTTCCTACCCGCAAAAGTGCAATTAAACACTTGGACTTGTGAATAGCTGAAATAAAATTTATACATAAATATTTAGTTACAACAAAGTATCAAAGTACGTTTAATAGAAACATTATTTACCAAATAGTGTGAGTAGAGAACAATGAGCTCAAGTTGAGCAAGTTGACTAATAAAATCACTTTCTTTGTTATAATTTTTATGTCCTTTTAGATCAAAAAGAAAACCATTCAAACGTAAAACCATTTACGATGTTTTTATTAGTGCATTTGTAAAATGTTTTTTACAGATTTGTTTTCGTTTTGCTTTAAATTAAACTGGTTAATTCGCTTATTTTTAAAACAGAGTAATTAAATAATAAACAAAATTGTTTTTCTTCTATTACTTGTTGTCAGTCATTCAAATTGTGAACAAATCATTAAAAGACTTTTTGTTATTTTATGACCAGAATTTTAGAAATATTGGAAATATTTCCTTTCAAAAAAACTAACATATCTTTAATTTTTTTTTATTTTAAGACAAACTTTTGGGCGAAATCTTTATTTTGAGAAATATTCTGGAGAAATTTTCAATTTTTGTAAGATAAACCTTTCAGAGAAATAAGAGAGCAAAACACTTTATTTCAAGAAAAATCATACCAAGATTTTATATCAATTCAACAACAAAATCAAGAAAACCTTTTGCAAAGACACATTCAACAGAAATGCGAAAGCAATTTTTTAAATCGAGAAAAAAACCTGAAAAATCTTTTTGTTTATTTAAAAAACAAACATTTGAGGGAAATAAAAAAGTAAAAATCTTTATTTCAAGAAGGATCTTACAACTATTTTTTTTTTAATATATAGACAATCTTTTACAAACAAACATTTGACAGAAATAAGAAAGCAGCATTTTTTTATTTAAAGAAAAAACCTAAAACGACTTTTTGTTTATTTAAGACAACAAAGACAACAACAATTTGAAAGAAATCTTTATTTTAAAAAATCCTAGAAATTTGTTTTAAAATAGACAGAAGACAATCAAACTTTTGAAAGAAATGAGAAAGACAAATGTTTATATCGAGAAAAACCATAAAAAAGACGTTTTCTTTATTTCAAAAGAAGATCCTAGAAACATTTTTTATTATTTTAAAATAGATAGAAGACAGACAAGACAATTTTTTGCAAACAAACTTTTGACAGAAATGAGAAAGCAAAAATTTTTAAATCGAGAAAACCCCTAAAAAGACGTTTATTTCAAGGAAGATCCTAGAACAATTTTTGGTTATTTTAAAATAATATTTTAAAGGAAATGAGAAAGCAAAATTCTTTATTTCGAGAGAAATCGTAGTAAAACTGTAATCAATTAGTCAGTCAGTTCCTTTCAATATGAAAGCCAACTCGGCAACCACAAAGCCCAGACAACCGTTTGCATCACTAGCCACAAAGTTATGGGATTGAATCTTGACTTAGTCAATGACAACAACAATTTCTGGCCACAGTGCTAAGTGTTCAACTTTACTGCAACGCAAAATATTTTTTTCCGCCTTGGCTCACTCCTGCAACATTCACTAGAAAATCCCCACCACTCGTCTGAAAATATTTTGCCCACAAGTTCACTTTCTGCGTAATGGTGAAGTTTCAAATCGCAACAACAACAGAAAAGTTCATCATCATCAGACAGCAGCGTGCAGCGGGCAAAGCAGGCAATAGTTCAAAGTTGAGTTCTCCGCTTGCACAGTTGGAGGTTGTGCCTTCAATGTCACTTTAGTCGAACGGGGACGCGAACGCGAACGCCAGCCGCCCAGTTCGCACACGGCAACTCGAACGCGCGACCCGCAACGACCCAACCCCATTTCGGTTCAAGTCATATTCCAATCGATTCGTACTCGATTCCGTGCAAATTAAAAACGAAGTTTTAGCGCTTTTGCTTCGAGCGGACGCTGCAAAACTGCATCAAGGATCGAGACAGAACACGAAACCGTAGCAGGACAAGAGGCGCAACTTCAAAGCTAATTAGGCTGGAAGCATTAGTCAGGCTAAAAATAGCACAAGTCAGGCAAGAATTTTCCGCATATTCCCACAAAATGCGCCCAAACAGTGACCCCCGCCCCCGCCTGGCCGCCACAGCGCCCGGCGCTGGCCGCAGCCCGACAGCGAGCGCGCTGTGTCGATTCTCAATAAAAGTCGCGTTGCTGTGGGTACGAAACGAGGCGCGAGCCAGGAACGACACGAACCCTTTGTGTGCCAGGACAGCGCTTTTGTTATTGTGCCATGAAAAGGACAATGAAATTAGACGATGGCGTGTAATGCCAGCACCAGCGGAATGCGGCAGTGGCGAGAGAGAGTGCTGAGAGAATGACACGAGAGAGAGAACGTGCGTTACAGAGGCCTGTGTGAGTGTGAGTGCGAGTGTGAGTGTGGCGGCGAATTGGCCGCGGCGAAAACGCCAAACATCGCAGCGGAAGGATATGAATGAGTCCAATTGGTCAGTGCGTTCCGTTGCAGGCAGTTGGCAAGTGTACAAACGGGCTAAGTCCAACGCAGCGGACAGACAGACAGCAGACACTTGGGCATTCACGGTCTACACATAAGTAAGACACAAGGCGAGCATTGTGCCAAAGGATAATGATGGCCATAAACTTTTATGAATACATAAATTTGCCTATTAATTAAAAAAAATGTGATTATGAAAAAACTTGTGTTGAACATAAAAAAAGACAGAAAGTGCTGTTAAACCACGAAAGTAAATCAATGAAAATGTGAGGTTAGGTGATTTATGGGCTGTTTGTTTTTTTGTGTCAGTGAAAAGCCAACTTAAAGTGAGAAAAAGCTGCAAAACACCAAACGAAATATCAAAAGAAAAAAACGTTGTGGCACTAAGTAATGTGTTGTGAGCTCTGCGTGTTTATTGATTAAAGCCCGAAATATAGGTTAGAGTGAATTAAGGCTGTTGCAGCGAAATTGTGTGTGTGTTGTGTGTGTCAGCCACAGTGAAGTTGAAGTAAAGGCGAACGAAAAAATGGCTGTGATTCGTACGACATGAAAATCCGATAAAGTCTGATGTGAATGCGAAGAAACAAATAAATTGGAAAAAAGAATGAAAAATAAGTAAACTAAATACAAAATTTACATTAAGATTTATTTAAAAAAAATCATAAAATAAATTAAAAATTAATTAAATATAAAAAATAAAATTACGGAAATAAGAAATAAATAAAAAGTAAATAAATCAAACTAAAAATAAATACAAAATTAATCAAAAAACACAATAAACTATGAAATTAAATGAAAATTAATTCAACCAAATGCAAAAGTTAATATAAGATTTATATAAAAAAAATCATAAAATAAATTAAAAATTAATTTAAAATAAAAAAGAAAATCACAGAAGTATGAAATAAGTAAAAAGTAAATAAATCAAACTAAAAATAAACACAAAATTAATAAAATAACACAATAAAACAATAAAATATGAAATAAATAAATGAAAATTAATTCAACTATCATAAATACAAAAGTTAATATAAGATTTATAAAAAAAATCATAAAGTAACTTAAAAATTAATGAAAAATAAAAAAGGAAATCACAGAAGTACGAAATATATAAAAAGTAAATGAATCAAATTAAAAAAAATTTAAAAAATTTATAAAATAGACCAGCAAAATATGAAATAAATAAATAAAACTAAGTCAACTAAATACAAAAGTCAATATAAAATGTATAAAAAAAAATCATAAAGTAAATTGAAAATTAATAAAAATAAAAAAAGAAAACTAAATGCAATAGTTATTAAAATATATATAAAAGATTATAAAATTAATTAAAAATTATTTAAACATTAACTAAAAATAAAAAAATTCACAGAACCATGAAATAAATAAGTAAAAAGTAAATAAATCAAAAAAAAATAAAAAACAAAAAAAAATAATAAAATTAAACAATAAAATTAATTAATGATAAATAAAAAACAATAACAAGACATCAATAAAGGCGAACTTCTTAATAAAAATATATAATAAAAAGTATTCAAAAAAAATTAATAAATAATAACAAAAATATATAATTCAAGAAAAAAATTATATACAAATAATTTGGTAACATTCCTGTCATTTGGATCTTTAGTAATCTTGACTTGTGTTTCTAATCTGAGCTCCGAAGACCCTGTATTTGCTAAAAGAAGAATGCAGACACCTTAAGTTTGCTCTGTATGATCTCTTGGTATTCCTAAGAGAATAAGTCACGAAAACTTGTAGTCCTCTCCCTGCAGTCTTAACTTTTTCCACATCTCCTGACATTCGCAAACAAAATTGTAGAGGAGAACGTGTAGTCCTTTCCTTTTGCTTTATGTGATCTCTTGCGATTTCTAAGAGAGATTTCATTTCCTGGAATTCTTAAGAGAATTTTCACGGAACACGTGTAGTCGTTCCCTTTTCAGTCTAACTCTTTTCCTCCATCTACTGAGATCCCTAAGAGGATTTTCACAGGAAAACTTGAAGTAATTTCCATCAGAGTCTGAACCTGTTCTTATATCTCCTGGAAATCTTGTGACAGTTTGCGCAGAAACGTATAGTCTTTTCCTTTTCAGTAATACTTTTTTCCCATCTACTGAGATCTCTAAGAGGATTTTCACAGGAGAACGTAAAATCCTTCCATTTACACCCTAAGCATTTAACCACATCTCCACTGATTTTTAAGACAATTTGCACAGGAAAACGTAGAGTTTCTGCCCTTTTCAGTCTAACTCCTTTTCCCCATTTGATGGGATTAGAAGCGGATTTTCGCAGGAAAGCGTGAAGTCCTTCCCTTCAAAAACCTTTTCTTACATCTCCTGGAATTCTTAAGACAATTTTTTCCATCTGCTGAGATCTCTAGAAGGATTTTTACAGGAGAAGGGGAAGTCCTTCTATTTACAGCCCAAACGTTTTCCCACATCTCCTGGGGTTTTTAAGACAGTTTGTATAGGAAAACGTGTAGATTTTCCGTTTCCATCCATTTCTCTATTCAAAGAGTTATAAGAGTTCGAACTCATTTTTGATTTCTGAGTGATTGCATCGGTTTGGCAAAATTGTGAAAATATTGTCTGTGTATTAGGACTACTAAGATTTTCAAGCTATAGGTTGTAATTCAGTTGTAATATGATGCTATAGGTTGTAATTCAGTTGTAATACGATGTGTTTGTTTTGAATGGTTGAATAGGTTTTGGGTGCCAATTGGTAGGAAATTCTTGTTCATTACAAATGTGAAAATACTGTCTGTGTTGTAGGGATCATAACAAATTTTATAAAATATAAAATTGTATACATGTTGAGAGCAAACCACAGCACAACAAACCATGTCAATTGTATTCAAGTTGCCATTTTAAATATTTTAAAATAAATCAAATTAATAAATTTTCTTATGTAAAAAATTAAAAATTTAATTGTTAATCTAACCTCAAAAATAAAAAAATTCGAACCTCATAATGTTATCGTTTTTCTTTAAATTTCAATTGTTCCCATTTGCAAACTAAAATTTCTTCGCTCTGCCTTCTTTTTGTTTTGTAGCTTGTCAGGCAAACGCAACAACAACAGCAACAACAACAATAAGTCCAACATAAGCTGAAAACGTTCCAAAAAATCCCATAAAAAACAATAAAATAAAAACCAAAAAAATAAAAAATCACTGAAAACAGTTTGAAAGTGTCGAAAGTCAAAAGTTGTGTATTGAATTGAGGTGCAGTGAACAATAAAACGGCAAAAGCCCCAAAACGAAGCACCACAGCAAAGTTCAAGCGAACAAAAATAATTCCAGTGCTAACGATTTGTTCAACCAACAGAAGTTGTAGAAGAAGAAGCAGCAGCAAAAGAAACCGAGTGGAAAAAATCGCATGTGGAATAGTAGCAAAATAGCAAAAGCGTTTGATATTAAAAAATAATTATGAAAATTTGTTGAACAAAATTCTGCATCCAAAAAAGTAAGCGTACAAATTTGTGTGACAATTGCAACGTAAAAGTGATAATACAAACAAACCAACAACAACAAGAGGAAAATATAAAAGTTTAATATCTTAACATAGAAGAATCGGCAAATAAATAAAAATTCTGAAAAAATATAAAAAAAATTTGAACAAAAATCTGAAAAATCTCAAAAATATGATAAAAATCTCAAAAATCTCCAAAAAATAAAAGCAAACGTTTAGAAGCAGTGAAAACAAAAAGCCTCAGAAAAGTAATTTAACATAATTTTTTGCACTTATATGTACACCTAATAAACTGTAAATAAAAACAACAACAAACAAACCGCCTAGCAATCCGCAGCCGCAAACGCAAAACGCAAAACTCGAAGCCAGCAACCAGCAAACAGCAGCAACAACAACAACAATTTTTTTCCTCCATACGTCAGCGCCGTCAGCTGCTACTTCGCCACCTCCAAACGTCTGACGTTCGACGACGTTGCACGTGTGGTGTAATAATTTAGAATATCCGCTAGCGCATTTATCGCTAATTGTTAACGCCTCCGCTTCAAAATTTAATAATAATAATTTTTAAGAGCAAAACAAAACCAAAATAAAACAAAATTATAAAAATCATATTTCAAATAATCGCTGAAAATTACCAACTATTAATGAAACAAAAATATTCAAATGCTTCAACTACCAGTTAAGTGGTTTTAGTAATAATAGCAACAACAACAACAATATCAACAAGCGTGAAATATAAATAGCACCGAACGACGAGCGCTACACATTCAATATCGAACAAAACTCGCGCACACACTTTCACACATACACACGCATTGCCACATAATCCCCATCACCCAAACACACACACACACATACGAACGCGCGCGCGCAATTAACCAACACACTCAAGTTCCAAGTGAAGCAGCAGCAAAAAAGTTGCGCAGCAGCGCGAAAAGGGAGCAAAAACTGCAATCGGCAATAAGCAAACGGCAGCCACAACGCCACGGAAGCCGTGATTAGTGCAGCGGACGGAGTCATTTCCATTGCCATTTACGTCGTCATCGTCAGCCAATTGCAACAACAGCATCATCATTGATTCGAGCACGATTCGTACGCACACATAAAAGGATCGATTACCATCGATTAACGGTAAGTAACAAGGGCACAGTGTGGTGAGGAGACTGGGGCTGAGTGCACTTGCACTTATCTGCAAATAGCCGCACAGGTGCGGAAAAGTCCAGCTGTCGCGCAGTCTGTCCGTTAGTATTATTTGTTGTTGTTGTTTTTATGTGTTCCTGCTGTCAATTTCCGCAAATGGTTTTGGGCAGTTTTGAACTGTTTTTGCTCTTTATCGGCACTGCCTTCTATTTCCGTTCGGTTTGAGCCATTTCCTGCAGTTTTTGCGCGCAGCAAATGGAACATCGCATGGAAGTGGCAACTGAATGTTTGCGTTTGTGCTCTCCGACATTGCTGGCGTTTTCAAGAACCTTTGCTGAACAGTGCAAATGTCTTTGACAGAGCGCACCGGAGAGCGTGCAGACTTGCGCAAAGCTCGTTTCGTTCAGTTTTCCAATTGGTTGGCTGTGCTCTTTGGAGCACGAATTCAAAATGAAAATAAAATGTCAAACGAAATTAACAGCGTCACAAGTAGGGTTCGGAAGGGAGTAGAAAACATTAAAAAATAAAGTAAAATAAGACAAAATAAAATAAAATAAAATTCAATTAAATAAAATAAAATAATATAATATAAAATAAAATAAAATAAAATAAAATAAAATAAAATAAAATAAAATAAAATAAAATAAAATAAAATAAGATAAAATAAAATAAAATAAAATAAAATAAAATAAAATAAAATAAAATAAGATAAAATAAAATAAGATAAAATAAAATAAAATAACATAAAATAAAATAAAATAAAATAAAATAAAATAAAATAAAATAAATAAAATAAAAAATATAAAATAAGATAAGATAAAATAAAATAAAATAAAAAATATAAAATAACATAAAATAAAATAATAATAGCAAATAACAAATACAAAATAGAAAAATAAATATAAAAAATAGGAAATTGGATATAGAAAAGAAAAAACCAATAATAAAAAATTGGAAATAAATAATATAAAACACGAAACAAAAAATAGCAAATAAAAAAAATATGAAATAAAAAGTAGAAAATAGAAACCCGAAAATAAAAATAGGAAATGGAAATAGGAATAGAAACCCGAACACAGCAAATATAAAATAAGAAGTAAAAAATAGAAAATAGAAAATAAAGGTCAGGAAATAAAACGCAAAACATAGAAAATAAAAACATATTTGAAATAGAAAATAGAGGAGAGAAAATAAAAAATAAAATACAGAAAATAGGAAACAGAAAACAGAAAATAGGAAATAGAAACCCGATAATAGCAAATAGAAAATAAGAAATAAAACATAGAAAATGGAAAATATAAAATAAAGGACAGGAAAAAACAGACAAAATATAGAAAATAAAAACAGAAAATTAAAAATGAAAATATAAAATAAAAAGTAAAAAATACAAGTTTTAAATTTTAAATCTAAATCCTTAAAGTAAAAATTTGAAACAAGTATTTAAAACTAAAACTATAAAATTTTAAATCCAAAGCCTTAAATTAAAGATTAAAACAATAATTAAAAATTTAAAGTCTAAGACTGCATATTAAAAATTTAAATTAAAACAAAAACTAAAGTTTCAATTAAAATTGAAGAATAAAGGAAAATTGTAATAAAAATTAAAATTTATATTTTAAATTTGAATTAACATTTGACTTGAAATTAAAATTAAAATTAAAATTGCAATCAAAATTGGAATTAATATTTAAATTTAAATTTAAATTCAAATTCAAATTCAAATTCAAACTCAAACTCAAATTAAAATTAAACTTAAAATTAAAAATTAAAATTAAATTTAAAATTAAAATTAAAACTACAACTACAACTAAAATAATAATCAAAATAACTTAAAATTAAAACAAACAAATAAAACTATCATCTAAATTAAAATCAAAATTAAAACTAAAATTAACATTTAAATCAAAATTAACATTAAAATTCAAGTTCAAATAAAAATTAAAATTAAAAATAAAATTTAAATTTAAAATAAAAATAAAACTAATACTAAACGTTCAGTTTAAATTTAAACTAAAAATAAAATTAAATTAAAATTAACTAGAGTTAAAACTATATTAAAACTAAAACTAAAATTATAATTAAAATTAATTCAAACTAAAACACAAAATAAAACTAAAATTGAAGTTAAAAATAAAATTAATTAATTAAAATTAAAAATAAAAATTAAATGAAAATTAAAGTTAAAATTTAAATTAAACGTAAACTTAAAGTTCAAAGTAAAACTAAAGTTCAAATAAAATTTAAATTAAAATTAAAATGGCAACTAAAATAAAAAATTATAAATTTAAAAATTAAATTTGTATAGTAATTTGATGGCAATTTTTTGTATATCAATACAATGCACCGATCCACCTCACCGTAAGCAATGTTCGCTTCCTTTGACATGCGTATTTTTGTTGTATTCCTTTTCAAAATGCACAACAACAACTAACCATTGGCCACAGGCGCCAGCGGCTGTGGGTAATCCGCTACTGAAGTGATTATAACGTGTATAGTGTGAAAATTGCGACCCTGCCTTGCGGCAATAAATCGAAAAGTTCAACTGGCCTTTGGCTGCACGACAAGCTGAGAGGGGGTTGACGAACAGCATGCAGATTCGTACTACGGTTGGCGTTAATCGTTTAAGCCAATTTGCGGGTTTATTGACTTTGTCACTCGGTTTTGGTTTGAGTTATATGCAAAAATTTGGGTTAAAAATGGCAGCGCTGCACACTGGTTATTGACCTTTACCACAAACAAAAACAACAACATGGATGGGGGAATAGGAAATGAAGTGTGAAGAAAATAAAGATTGTAGAGTAGCAAAGCCACACAATTTTTATAGTAATAATTGAACAAATACTTTAATCTTTGAAACTACGATTATGGCTAATCGGAAATTTCTCATTTATTATGATTGCAGAATCGTGAAAGCGGTGGGCGCTACTCGAAGATGGCGCCTCGGATATAGTTGTAACCCTAAGCTAGCACGCGACATCCATGTGCCTCATGTAAGTTCCACAATTTCGGGGTAATCAATAAAACAAACAAACAACAAACGATAAAACAAAATATATGTACAACAACAAAGTGCAATCGATTATACAAAAATAGCATATATATTATATATGTGCATAAATATATATAATTATATATGTATGTGTATAATTGTATTATGTATTGAATTGTGTACCCACCCATAATGTAGGCCTTGGAAATCTGAGGCTCTCATCGTTGGCCGTATAGACAATGACAGAAGATTCCGACTCGATATCTGAGGAAGAACGCAGTTTGTTCCGTCCCTTCACCCGCGAATCATTGGTGCAAATAGAGCAACGTATTGCCGCTGAGCATGAAAAGCAAAAGGAGCTGGAAAGAAAGAGAGCCGAGGGAGAGGTGGTAAATATGTTTAACAAATCGCTACAATCTAATCTATGCTCGCTCAATAATTATCCGATTAATAATCTATAAATAATATTTTTCTATATGTATAATTCCTAACAAAAAAAAAAACTAACAAAAACAAAATTGTAAACTTTTACTGTCTATTAAAAAATTTAATTTAATTGTATAAATCCCGTGTTACATGTACAGTCAGCGTTCAATGATTACATTATTTTATACCTATAAGTAAAATCAGTTTATTTCCAACAACATGAACAATATCCAAAAAGTCAACATACCAACAACATTAAACAAGTATTTATAACTCAGCATTTGACATTATCCTAACCTCAAAAGTAACTTTACATTCATATAAAAACTCAAGTATGCACTTCACATTGATGAGCCCACGTTCATGTCCATTGTCCAAGGTTCACGGTTCATCTACATCTCACGCCGTCGGTCACGCCCTCATGCTCATGTCACCACTCGAACCGTAACCGCAAGACCCCCTCTTTCGTGTATCACACCTTTGTGTCCAACAAGCGTGCCGTCCATTGTCCATTAGTCCCGCATTACCCGCTCTGTCACACTGTTACTCGTTATTCCCTGTTCATTGCTCGTGTCTATGAAAGCCCCCACAGATGGTCACTGTTGCCATCTCTCTCTAATTTCTAACACTGCCATCATATTTACCACTAACTTTCTGCCATATTTTCTACTAACTATAACTAGTTCTTATATTTGCCTCCCAATTCTATATTTGCTCTCCCCAACTGTTGTCTACCGAAAGACCCTAACCCCAAACGCAACACCACAACCTCTACCACCACCAACACAACTCCTGCGCTGTGTACAGTTATTATTATGGCAAACTATATAATAAATTGTAATGTAGCTAGAATTTTCTACGCATACTTTACTCGTTGTTAATTCGTATTATCTGTCGAATCTACTACTTGATTTTCTTAGGTTTTTCCACCTGGCACCAATTAATCGAAAAATTTCTTTGTAATTCGTTTTGTCATTAGCATTGGTTATATATATATAGTACATATAAATAAATATGTTCGAAATTATCTGTACTCGTCTATCTAACCTTTGAATATAACAAATTTTCTGTATGTATACCATTACATATATATACCCGCTATATAGTGTGTGCAATGACCGATACTAACACTAAAGTAAACGTAGAAAATTCCTATTTTTCGTCATTACTAACGATTCCGGTGTTCCATATACGTTTTTTGTATACCCTCCCGCCTTCCCCGCCCGAGTTACAACATATCTGTGTTTATACGTACCGAAGCGTACGAGCGCGTACGCGACTATATATAGTTTACATTTTATATATACACTCTTATACATATATATATCTATTTATGATTGGATTTATACATGCACTCATGTACTCGATTGTGAGAAATTTTTATTTGATATCCTCTCGTTATGTGTTTTCCGTTAGGTAAACAAATGACCAGCGCCATTACGTTACGCCGCGTAATACGCCTAACCTCTCTCTCTCTATCTTCCTCTGTCTCTTTCTTTGTGTGTGAAACGCTCTGTACGCGCTTACTTTAGTCTAATCTATGTATATATTATTTGTGATCTCTAGCATTGATACGATGCCCATTAACATTGATTGTCTATAATTTTGTATTTTTATTATTTACCATTAAAAATATCAACATTTCCTGGAATTGCTCGTAGAGAGAAGAAAAGTTGGCATGGGGATTACAGTCTTTTTGTAATACTTTCTTAAAAATAATCGATATAGATTAATAGATATGAATTCGATCAATCTGTAGCTTCAACTGTTTGTTAGACGGAAATTGAAGAACGTCTTAATACTTTAGAACTGAGAAATATTTTAAGACATAATGGTGTTTTAATGCTAAGTGTATTAGGAGATTTTTAATGGATGTCGATGCAAATCCGAAAGAACTTATAACTATCTACGAAGACAATCAAAGCTGCATCAAGCTAATTGACAAGGAAAAGTTTAGTCGGCGAACAAAACATGCCGACACAAAGTCAAATTTTTTTCGAGACCTAAAACAGAAACGAATTATAAATATTAAATATTATCCAACAGAAGATATGCACATCAGATGAAATACTTCCTGACCCACAAGATAAATTGAAAATATGGAAGCTAATTATTACAAATTAAAGAATTTCTCAAAACGTTTGGTCGAATATGGCATTGCCATCATCAAAAAAATTACTATTTTGTAAAGAATATTTCAGCGCATATGGCATTGCCATAATCAAAAACATCACTACGTGAAAGTCTTACATTTATATTCAGTTAAACTCAATCCCCGAAAATCGAAGTGTTTCCACTGAACCCTTGAAACATACAGCCGCGGAAGTCAGTTTGAAGATTCAGCTTTTCTCTTTTTTGCCGACGGTTTTTTCTTTAAGATTTATTCGGTTTCCCTTGCGAGTTCTTCTTCAGCTGTCTCATAGGTACATACTTCCGGTTCCGCCTTTGGCGTTTTTAAGCGCTTCATTTTCGGAGTTGGGCTATTTGGGTTTTAAGCTCATTGCAAAATGCTTCCATTTGTCGGAGTTTATCTTTAAATTGTTCAAGTTTGGAGCCACCCATACTATGAATTTAGCTGGATTTATTCAAATCTGTTACTGTTATTCAAACCTTCAAATCATTTAGCCATTTTTGCTGGCAACGTCTCAGCTTGCCTTGAGAGTGGTTATGTTACAATGTAACTTGGCAGCATTTCCAAGTTATGACAAGCACAGCTGACGTTATTTTCCGCGCAAACGGCAGAAAACGGATATGGAGTGATTTGTGAAAGTATTAATTTGTGTTAGTGTTAGTGTATTTATTGTTGATTTGGGAAGATATTTTTGTTTGAAAATTTATATCTCCGGCCGGCCGATGGATTCGCGGACTCAGGAGGAGCAGGTACGCACAGTGCAGTATGAGCAAGCTATGTCTAGGTTTTGCCGGAGCTTTGAGAAGCAATTGAACTTGAGAAGAAAAGTTATTTTTGCTATAGATTTGATCGATTGATCCCATTGCTGATCCAACTGTGCAGCTGTGTGCTGATCAAACAAGACTCAGAGAAAACCTCAACAGTTTAGAAGAAAAGTTGATTTGGTGGTTGCCGGTTCAAGTGTACAAAAGCCTTTAGATGAGTTTCTTTAATATAGATTTGATTGACTGTTCTCCTGTCGAGTCAACTGCTCATTACCCAGGACGAGAAGAAGCTCTCAACACTTCAAAACTGAGCAGAAATGTTGTCTTTAATATGGATTTGAACGATTGTTCGCATGCTGATCCAACTGTGCATCAAACAGGACTCAAAAAAAGCCTCAGCAGCTTAGAATCGAGAAGACAAGTTGACTTCATGGTTGCTTGTTTAAGTGCACGAAAGTCTTTTAGATGACTTTCCTCAATACAGATTTGATTGATTGTTCTTCTGTCGATTCAATTGCTCGTTAACCAGGACTAGGAGAAGTCCTTAACGCTTTAGAACTGAGAAGAAATGTTGTCTTAAATATAGATTTGATAAATTAAAACAGGAGTCAAAAAAAGTTTAGATTCTAGAAAAACGGTTGACTTGGCGGTTGCCGGTTTAAGTGTACAAAAGTCTTTTAAATAACTTCCCTTAGTAAAGATTTGATAGATTGGTCGCATTCTGATCCAACTATGCATCAAACAGGACTCAAAGAAAGCCTCAACTATGATATATAAAACCGAGAAGAAAAGTTAACTTGGTGGTTGCTGAATGAAGTGAAAGACTTTTAGTCTTTTGGACTACTTTCCTTAACATAAATTTGATTGAACTGTTGGCATATCGATTCAACAGTCCAATAAGCAGATCTCAAAGAACCTTAAAACCCAGTCTTTGTCTATCTTTGCGATTTCTTCTGTTTTGTCCAGACTCCAGACAGATGAATGTCAATTGCCTATGTCCAGTCACTCTAAGTTAGCCACAACATGCCAAAAATTATGAAAACTTCTGAGAGGCTTTGGTACCTTAACCTAACTTAATCTCGCAGCCTATTTTCTGTCAGACTGTTACTAAGTGACATATAAATTAAGCATATTCAGATTTAATAAAATGTTTTTGTTTCAGAAAATAAATAAAGAAAGTTCCATAGAAATTGTTACAACAGACAAAATCTGGTTTTTCTACCATGCCCACTTTTCAAGCATAGCATTCACGTTCGGTACTCACCGAATTGCATTATTTTTAATAATTTGTTTTCATAATTTTTAATTTTCTTTCTACTTGTAAATTCAAATCATTTTGTACAATTTCCCAAAATGTTGCTGTATAAATTATTATAAAAATTTTTATTTGTCACTATGAAAATTGTAAATTTATACATATGTAACTATGTGTTGGTTGTTTGTTAATTCTGTGTTTTACGAACGGAAACAATCGATTGGCTTCAATAAGAATTCCTCTCGTTTTATGTTTTCAGCGCTGTCTCTCTCTTCCTGTCTGTCCTCTATGTGATTTTTGTGAACATTAAGCAAAAAACTGTGCTCATTATTGTCCTAAGTACCTACGTTTTTCCTAATTAATTTTCAAATCAATTTGGTTTCATAAGAAAATCATAAATTTTGTATTTCTTTTTATTTTATTTCTCTCCGTTTTCCTTTTAATCGTTTGTTTAATTTTCTGTTGTTTTGAAATTCCATGCAGGTTTAAGTTTAAATTTGTTTACACACCTTAGGTGTAGCAGCACCCAGTTTTTGTCAGTTATGGAACAACAAATTGCTATCAATGTAACCAGAGCAATTTGTCATTCAAATGCTAAAAGCTACTTCACACTGTGTTATTTAGTATACAAATTTGGAATAAACCAAAACAACAACAACAAAATTGGAATAAAAAATCAAAGGAAATATTTCAAAAAAATTATTAGTACAAGTATATTCAATAGAACGGTGTGAAGTATGCTTCAGGGTTATGTGCAATATGCAAACGTTTTAACTGACCGTCCAAGAGTTTAAAACGTCCAAGCGCAATGATGGAGCTGGCACCAGGACAATTAAAAACGAAAGATGGCCTAAAAGTAGGCTTAAAAAATGTGTGTGATACTTGAACTTGATTGACTGACTCTAACCAAATTTTACGATTAGATACATGAAAGTTTTGATTCAATTTTAGACTAAATTTTAAGGTCCAATATGTCTAGGCTTCAAATAAGACAATCTGAATTTAAATAGGAGGAAAGGAGTGGCTGCTCCGAGAAAAGGTTACTTAGGTCTTGGAAGCCCATTGGGTACTACAATTATATGAACTCAGATCCTATTACTTACAGAATGAGTTTGATCTTCTAATGAACCTAAGTGGACTGTGAATAGTTCTGTGAACAAGATCTCTTAGATTCTGGGAGCAGAAGTTACCAAACTGATTCTTACAACTCATAAGGAGCGTAGGACAGACGTATGGCAGATGAAGAACTTCTTTCTCGTTCTTGTCCATACAACTACTGAGAAAATCATTTAAAAGCAGTCACAATCTTTATAGGAGGATACCTTTCGGATAGTGACGCCTCAGAACATCAATCATGGGTTTCAGCTGGTTAGCCTTTAGTGAGAGAGTTTCTCTATTGTTCTCTTGGAAACAATGAACCCTGTAGAGCCTTAAACCCATCTAAAGTTACTTATACTTAACGAAGCTTGTAAAAGTTCAAAGCTTACAAATTGAAGGGGGAGTTTCCAGCATTGACACCGCTAGATCCTTACGCTCAATAGTGCCCTGCCGAACAAGCTCAACTGCTCTACAGTTCTCTGGAATGCCCCATGCATTGGTATCCAAATTAGGAGCGTTAACTGCCTGGCAGTCTCCTCCCTTTGACCCTGTGTCCTAAAGCCCAACTTAGGCGGGTTAAGACAGTCTTGTCTTTCTAACTTTAGCTTCAGTACTTTGTTCTTAACTCTACCAACTTTCCATGTTTTCATGCTGATGTCCTTTAAGGCGTATTCCTTTATTAATCCAGTTATGCCGAAGTTCCTATAGGTGACTATACCTACATTTCAGGGCATGGGTAAGCAAATTTAAAGCAGAGTTACCAGCTTCAAACAGGTTAGCACCTTCACCCAGCACAGGGTTAGCCCCTTCAGACAGGTGTACGTCATGTTGTACGGTCAGCATATCTGGGTTAAAGAAAATCAAATAAATCTCCAATATTAAACTAACTAACTGACCTCAAAGCATACTTTAAGGCGCATTTCAGTTTTCCTTTGTACAAATTACTCAAAAACAGTCAATGAACTTAGTTTCAAAGCATTTTTTGTACAGCATACTTTTAGGCTAACTCCACCATGTCACCTTTTATAGTGCCAACTCCATCATTTGTCACCCAAATGCCCACACAATGAAAGCAAATTTTTACGTCAGCAGTTCATAAACCAAACATCATCCAAACGACATTTCACCCATTTTCAAATAAGAATTCACTTGATTTTTTTTAAGTACTAATTGCGACACATGTGTAAAATATCAACAACTACCAAAAACTTTTGAACCCAAATGTAGTGTGAAACTGTAGCATCAAACTTGAAATAGTTAATGATTGATGCCCATAGCTTTCTTGATATTTGCATAAACCATAGCGTAGCTATTAGCAAGAGAAGAAAACCTAAAATATAAAATTTAAAAAAAAAATTGTCATGTTCTTGCATAAGTAGTAAAGTCACAAATGCGAATTGCCCGTTTCGTAACGCAACAAATCGTCGTCGTCGTCGTTGTCCAGTTTCATTGCTCATCGCTCGTTTTGTGTACAAATTCATTTTGAATCACCACGTTACACTGTCAAAAAACAAACAATTTAACAAAATATAGATAAAGTTGAAATCAACTTGGCACTAAAACAAAAAACTTACTACTAACATTTTTTCTCTTTCCCCATATAAAAATTATAAAGCAAAATATTTACCTAAAAGAAAACATATTATAAATTACAACAAAGGATAAAGGTGAACGTTTTACATACCGTATTTTTGTTTTCTTTTGTTCTCTCTCTTTTTTTCTCTTTTCTCACTCTCTTTCTCTTTGTACTAAAATCAATAATGAAACAAAAAACATTGCAAACAATGTATGAAAAAAAACAAATCTTGCTATTTTTCCAATTTATTTTTTCTTTACGTGTGTGTGCTGTAATTTGTCTCTTCCTAATTAACGTAAATTTTCAACTTAATGCTACGTCCACACTGGACAAAAACGTGCATCGTAAATACGTCGCCGTTGCCTACGTTGTCGTCGTCGCTGTCGTCCTTTTTGTTGCTACTGTCAACAAACATCAACGTGATTTCGTACAATTTTTGCGTGCTGTACGAAACAATAAATGCAACAACAAAAAAACCAAAATAACAAAACAAAAACAAAACACACTCTTCAACATTTACATACAAACTTTCATCAACTAAAACAATATGAAAAAAAAAATTGCATAAATCTTCATTCAGCCGCAATATGGTCGCAAGAAAAAACAAAAAGAAGTAAGCCTTTTAGAATTAGTAAACAACTAAAAAAAAAAGATATTACCACCCAATACCACGCCACAACTTTATCTACGCCTTATCGTTCGTTATCTACCAGTTACTCTTTAGCTCTAAACTTGACTCTTTGAAAGCAGTTTTAGCCTAATCGCTGCCAATAACGTTGCTCTCTTGCGTTTTCCTTGACTTATATTTGCTTTAGTTTCAAATATTTTTCCCTAAAAACTACAACCAGAACAAACAAGTATTAAGAACACTTTTCATACATAAATTTCAAGTCGCTGATGCTATCGCTATCTTCGCTTTACTTTAAAAAAAGTCTGCTATAGCTTGAAAGAAACCTAATTTAATATATTAAACCCACGACAAAAAATTCAAAAACCTAATGTCGAAAATTGAAAAACTTAACCCTAACTTTTAAAAAGCTAAAATCAGAAAAGCTAAAACTAAATATTTAAAAGCTTAAACCAAAGTTCCATTTCCAGCCCAATTTAACTTTCAACACTACTTACTTCAGATTTACTATAATTTTCTTCAAATAAATATTAAACACTTTTACTAAAAAAGTTTACACTGCCCGCTATATTTTAAAAGATTTCATTCTTCAGTTGATGTTTAATTGCTTTGACTTTCTTTTACTTTAATCTAAAAGTTGTTTGCCTCAAACTTCCTATTTGCTGATTTGCGCCTTTTAAAATGGATGCGGGATATTCGAACGCTTTGCTATATAAGAAAATCAGTAGTGCGCTAACAAACAGCTGTTGGAACAGCTGATTGAATAGCTGATGTATAACAGCTTATTGAACAGCTAGCAAATAACAACTGAAGTATAACAGCTGATCGAACAACTGTTTTGGAAATTCTGCACTAAAGAAGCAACACTGGGTCTTTTGGATATTTTTTCTGTTTCAAATCAAGCATACAAATTGTTCATTTATTTTCTTGACTAACTGAAAATGATAAAAATAAAGAAATAAAAATGTTTTCTTTAAAATAGTTGTTAAAAATTTTGATACGAAATTGCCTGTAAAAATTTCTACTAAAACACGTTTAGAGAATAAAATCCTGGGGTTTAAACTTTTTTAATATCAAAAGCACATATTCGAATAAATTTGAGAATGTAAAAAATGTTTTAAAATTTTCGTAAATTATGGATTGATTTTAAAAGTATAGAAATTCCAAGTTTCAAAATATTTCAAGGTCATCTACACACTTGCGAAAATTTTTTGTGTTTAAGAAATGCTAAATTAATGGAAAAAGTTTAAAAAATTTTAAAATTGCTTTCAAAAGCATAAAAAAATTCAAAAATGAAGATGTAGAAAAATTTTTATTTCAAAAGCAGAGAATTTCAAGTTCTGAAAAATTTCAAGGTCGGCCTCACATTTGCGAGTAATTTTTTGTGTTTATAAAACTAGCAAAATTAATGTGAACAGTTTCAAAAACTTTTAGTAAATTTTTAAATTGATATCAAGTTTTAAAATATTTAAAAACACATTTGCGGATAAAAGGTTAATAGGAAAATGTAGAAAAAACTAAATACATTTTTGTATTGATTTCAAAAACATAGAAATTTCAAGGTCTGAAATATTTTAAGGGTCTTAACACATTTGCGAGTAATTTTTGTATTTATAAAACTCAACAGTTTAATGAAAACGATTTTTAAAAATTTTAATAAATTTATAATTGATTGGAAAGAATAAAAATTTAAATTTTTCAAATGTGTATATAAAATAAAACTTGAGGGAAAAAATTTGGAAAAATTGAAAAAAATTCAAGTTCTGAAATATTTTAAGGTTATCAATCATATCTCATATCTGTGAGTAATTTTTAAAAACTATAAAGCTCAACAAATTAATGGAAACAATTTTTAAATATTTTAATAAATTTTTAATGGATTTGGAAAGCATAAAAATTTAAATTTTTTATACTTATACATAAAATAAAAATTAATGGAATGCCGAAATTGTGAAAAAATTTTTGTTAAATTAAAGTAAATACCAAAATATTTCAAGGTCAATCACACATTTCGAAATAAATCTTATAAAAGTTAAAATTTAAAAAGCAATTTTTGAAACATTTCAATTTTTAAATTAATTTTATATGCATACAATTTCCTAATTTTGAAATATTTCAAGATCAACAACGTATTTGCGAGTAATTTTTGTATTTATAAACGATTTATAAAAATTGTAAAAAATTTTTTTGAAATACAAAAAATTCATGAAAAATTTCAATAAGTTTTTACATTAATTTCGGATGCATAAACATTTAAAATTTCAAAATATTTCAAGGTCAACAACATATTTGCGTTTTGTAAACATTTGTAAATAATTCTCATAACATTCAGAAAATTATTGGAAACATTTTTGAAAAATTTCAATAAATTTTTAAATAAATTTCGGATGCTTAAAAAATTCAAATTTTGAAATATTTTAAGGACAACAACATATTTGCAACAAAAATTTGTGTTTACAAAAACCATAAAATTAATTAAAATAATACTGAAAAATTCTATAAACTTCAAAGGACAAAAATCGAATCAGTAAAAATCATAAATAAAGTTTCGATTAAATTTCCAAATAAAAAAATTAAATAATGGACAACTTTTCTGCTTGAGGACAGAAACTTTATCAAACCACACTCAGAATAGCAAAGTGGCCTAATGCTTCTGGGCATTTTTGGTTAATTCATGTCTTAACTATTTTGCTATAAGCTATACGATTTCGATTCTTGCTCGCGCTTCCCCTTTCTGCTGGCACGCCCCTTTTCACTTACAAAAACGCTGCCAACGTCAGCGAAGTATTCTTAAAGTAAAAAAAGTGCGAACACACTCATACATATGCACTATACATATACAGTATATGTATATGTGAGTGTTTATGCCTTTGTGTTAGTGTGCACAGTGGTCGTGTTTGCTGCTCATTTAGCATAAGCGAGTCCTTTACATTTCCTGCCAATACGAACAACGAGCCTGCTCGTGCGTCAGCTTGTGCTCACGACCGTTTCCTACGCTCAGCCGAATGGCATTCGAACTGCTGCAAAACAACGAAAAAATCTAAAAAAGGTCGAACCGAGCATAGTTTTGCTGCTATCGACTTTTGTTGTTAGTATTTTATGTTTTTTCTTTAGTTTCTATTTAATTTTTTTTTCATTCCTACTGGCAATTTGTGCACATTTCTTGGTCCGCTGCCCATTGAGCTCCTACTTATGCATCTCGCCCCACTGTCCCCGCTGTCCACTAACCAAATCGGAAGTGGGTTTTGGTGTCAACTGCCAAAAAATACAACAAACAAGCGGCCAGCAAATGGCTTTTTCTAAGCTTCGGTTTCTCTTTTTGGTGCGTTTTCGTTTGCTTGCCCTACGCGCCCCCCCCCCCACCCCACCCACCTAATGGGCTCCTTGTCCGTATTGCTGTTGCCTGCCTGTGTACGCATACTTTTCGTGCTTAGTATGCGTCCAATTTGTTTATTTATTTAACATTTATGCGTTATTTAAGTTGTTGTGTTGCTTGTGTCACACTCAAATATGATTATTGTTGTTGTTGGTCTCGTTTTTTTCTGGTCAATGTTGTGTGATGTTGTGCGGTGTGTGCGTGCGTGTGCTTATTTAACTATTTATATGTGTAAGTGTATGTGTGTGTGTGTGTATTGTAGTGTTTCATTTTTAATTTCAGCATAAAAATTACATTATTTTGCTTGCAAACTTCTTTGGCATAAATTTATATTTGTTTTATTTTTTCCTACCTAACACCAAATTACCAAGTCTGACACATAATCAAGCCACAAATGTAGTGTGTGCATTTTAATAAATTTATAATGCCACTACAACAGCAATAATAAGTGAATCTAACATAACCTAAGCACCACTTACCGACCTGTGGCCTAATGTACAAAGTTAAGCTGCTGTACAGTGCCGCAAAAGCAATTTTTGGGCACAAATTTTAGGTTAATGTAGGCCACTTCAAGACGAAACTGTTAGGCGTTGAAGCAACAACAACAACGGCTCCTAACATGAACTTATAATCTGCAATAGCGCTCAAGTCTTTTGTTTATTGAGAGACAGTGGTATGAAATGCGCTTATAGGGCAAATATTTTAATTAGAAGGAGTGAAAATTTATGGGCAGTTCAGTTAGGCATCAAAAAACAACAACAAATGGCCCTAACGTAAACCTTTAACCTCTCATAGACTTAAAGCTATAACTGAGGTACAAAACAGTGGTATAAACTGCAGTTTTAAGGCACATATTTTTTATACTATGTGTTATAAGTTAAAAGCAGTAAGTTTATCGACAGTTGAGTATCAAAACAAAAACAAAACATGCCTATAGTACAAACTTATAAGCACTTTCAACACCTGAATACACAGTTGAGCTCAGAGACAGTGGTATAAAATGCATTTTTTAGACACACATTCCATGCATAATGCTCTACAGTTCTTAGATACTTCAGTTAGGCGTCCAAGCAACAACAACAAATACCTTCAATATAAATTTATAAGCATTTCAATGCCTGAATTTATAGTTTAACTGCGAGACAGTGGCATAGAATGCACTTTTTGGGAACAAATTCCACTTATAATGGGTTAAATTTTATAGGCACTGCATTTAATTAATTCAATTAATTAATTTAATTAATTAATACAAATTTTTTAGCACTTTTAACATTTAAATCTAAAGTTTAGCAGCAAAACAGTGGCCAAGAATGCGTTTTTTAGACGCACATTTCTTGAATAATTTATTACAGTTAAAAAACAGTTAATCAGGAGTGAACAAAGTAGCAAAAAATGTCTCCAAAAGGACTCATAACCTCTCATAAAACATAAGTCAACAGTTTCACTTAGAGACAGTGAAAAAAATTAACTTTTTAGACACAAATTTTCTGTATAATGCGTTTAAATTTAAAGACAGTTCCTTTAGGCATTGAAACAAAAACAAAAAATGTCAGACATAACCCCTTCTCAACATAAGTCAACAGTTTCACTTAAAGACAGTGCCACAAAATGAACTTTTCCAGCACAGATCGTCTATAGAAAGTGCTTAAATTTAAAAACAGTTCCATCAGGCATTGAAATATGATGAATGAAAAACACACGATTTGTTTCACCTGTGTCTCGTTGTGAAAACTATTAGAAATTACACACTTTATTGAGTATGAGAAATGACAGATGAATTTCGGGTAAACATATAAAAAGTTAGATTCTAAGTAAAGTGCACGTTGCGCAAAGTGGCTACGCCAACAAAACAAAAACAAAAAATGTCTCCAAATTGAAGTCATAACCTTTCATCAACATAAGTCAATAACTTCACTAAGAGACAGTGGTATAAAATGCATTTTTAAGGCACAGATTTTAAGTATAATGTGCTAAAATTCATAAACCGTGCAGTAAAGCATCGAAAAGCTCCACAAATACCCGAAACATAAATTTTCAAACACCTTTTTTTAGACTTGAACAGCGTACAGTGGCATAAATTGCGCTTTATTTAGGCAACATTTTAATCTCTTAAAGGCAGTATTAGTGCAAATGTTATTTAGCTTCCCTAAAGCATTCAAATGTAAGAGCAAAAGTTAGTTTTAATGGGTTTTAGTGAGTTGCGGTTAGTTTGTGGTTAGCATTAGCGCAGTTTTCTTTTGACCATACTACGCAGATGTCTGATGATTTGTTTTTGGCCTGCACAGCTGCACCCTGTGGGCGGCAAACGCTGTCAGAAGCAGCAGCAGCGCCGCAAAGCTGAACCAATACGATTTTGTGCTAAACAAAACCGTTACAAAGAACACAAACACTAACCGAAAGTGGTGGAGTGGTGAAAACAGCTTTTAGTTCAAACAGGGTGCAGTGCCAAAAATCGAAACAAAATCACCATATAGCGCTTGAGAACGCGTGTCATTGAAAGCATTGAAAATTATGTGCCTTAACCCTTTAGTGGATCTTGTTGTCTGTAAGCAACTATTTGGCTACTGACTACAAATGGTGTAAGATTTCAAGGATTTGAAATTAACAAAATTTGAGTGTGTAGCCAATGCTTGTTCATGCATCATGAAGGGTTAAGTTGTTGCATATTAAGAGTAAACAGAAATCAGGTAATGAGCCCAGGTCAAAGGTAAAGTAACAGATAAACACTGTAAGGTCATATTTAGTGTTATGATTTGTAGTGTATTTCATTTGAACGTGTTTCATATGTAGTGTGCGGTAGAATCAATTCGAAATTCACCATTTTGCTACACAAACTAAAAGTTGAGAATCAGTCATGCAGCCATTCAGAATGCAAACATTGCACATCTCCAGGCGCCAGTTTGTTTTGCTTGCTTCAACAACAGCCAATCCAATCGATTTGCTTGTTGTTGTGTTCCAAGGAAACTTACTTTCACTTGGCATTAAATTGCGCATGATGCCACGTCGCCGGAATGCCAACCATCAAAGTACAATGACACCAATCCCATTAGGCATCGTAAATATGCCCCACGCTCGACCATATTGCATATACTTGGTGTATATATGTACTTCATAAGCTGTTATGTGCCATCCTTCGTCCACTGCCTTGTCTTGAACTAATAAAGAAAATTGCGCCACACCCAAACCCAACCAATTGGAGTGCAAACAAAGTGCGCACTGGCGGCGCATGTAAAAGCGACACTCTGTCATTGTGGCCTGTGGCCGAGTGCCGGACAGGTGTGTGCTTAGCGCATTTTTAAATATTTACGCAACAATTCAATAATTTAACGCAGGCAACTGGAAAGTTCGCTTGACGCCTGCCAAGGCCAACGAAGACCTCTCAAAGAATTTTCTATGGCTATGTGGCTTTCCAAACCACCTCCCCGACCACAACCAACAATCACACCACCACTGCCACAACCCGCTTCTACTACTAAACAATTTCTTGTATTTTTTTCCTGCCTGTCTAAGCGTCTATTTTGCTGTTGTGCTCACTAGTTACTGATAACCGCTTTACATATTGTGAATTTTTTTTCATTTTCATGACACCAAAACATTTTATAAAACATTCATATTCTTATCAACAATTAACTAATGTAATTTTATAATTTTCTTAATGTAAACTAACTGTCAATGTACGCCATATTTGTTGTAATTGTCTTCACTTGTAAAATATTCTTATTTTTTCCAACTTTTCTCTATGCCAAATTGCGCAAATTTTTTACTCATTGCCTAAGAAATTAATTTTTTTGCAACTCTTGCTACAAAAATTTAAAAATAATGTCCAAAAACTTTCACAAATTTTCAAAGATTTTCACAAAATTCAAACATTTTCAGCAAATCCATTACGACACGATATATCCCCTTAAAAAAATAACAAATTTTTCACTAAAATTCTACCAAAAAATTGGGCCATCCACAATTCAAAAACATGAATGATTATTGCCAAATTTCTTCCGCTCCAAACCCAACCGAACACTTTTTTCAATGCCTTTTTTCCATAAACATATTTGTGCATTATTTATATATACATACACTGAAAAAAAATATACTTTTGTATTGCTTAACCTCATACAAACATAACACAAAATATTTACATTATTTCTTCAACACTTGACTCAAATGAGACCATTTTACTGACTTATTTGCCATGTCTTTTTCGTCTTCTACGTCTACAACTTCCCTCAACAACAACAATAACAACAACTACGCACAACTTACATAGATCCGATATGATGACGAGGACGAGGATGAAGGTCCACAACCGGATCCTACACTTGAACAGGGCGTGCCCATACCTGTTCGATTGCAGGGCAGCTTCCCGCCGGAACTGGCCTCCACTCCTCTCGAGGATATCGATCCATACTACAGTAATGTACTGGTAAGTCTGCCATATGTATTCCTATCTTACAAACTTTTATTAAATTGTAAACAATTTTCATGAGCATAGAAGGCAACAGGTATCTCCGTTTCATTCCTTCTCATGGTAATGTTTTCCTTAAGAAATTGTCTTTTGTCACTTGGGAGCTATATACGTGCTTTACTCATGGTCTCCATATGTGAGATTAACAAAGCATATGATGTAATTGCTTCAAAGCTCCACTCCTCCCTCGTTCTATGTGTTAAACCCTCGACCGCTTCATAGTCTCAACAAGTGTGTGTATATACACTAAATTCCCATCATAGAAAATGATGTCAGCATTACACAGCGCACAGTGTCATGTTTTCGTACGAATAGGTCACTAAAATTACATTTTTTCATTATATAATTGAAAAATCGTAAAAACACCTAATCGATGGTGTAAGGTAACTTTGAAAACAGTCATCTTTTTAGAAATTGTTCAAAGGACTATAATTCCTAAACCAAATGAAATGTGGCTCATAATGTAGTAAAACACTTCAGCTTTTAGAAAAATGGTCACAAAATGTTGTTATCCCACAAGATCCTTTAGATATCTGATGTTGAAAGGTAACATTGAACCAAGTCAACTTCTTACAACTTGTTCAAATTACTACTTATAATTTCTAAACCAAAATACCTCGTTTTGAATTTTGTAAAATAAAACCTTCAAGAATTTAAAAAGGCCATGTAAAGAAAAATTAAAACGACACAGTCAGTTGATAGGATTTCGCTAAAAACAAACTTAATAAGTATTAACTAAAAATTAGAAATAGAAAATTTTTGAAATGAAAGAAAATTTTTTTCCACAATAGAACTTTTGTTAGAGATTTAGTAGTGGCTGAAAAAAATAAATAAAAAAATAAATAAGTTTTGTTTAGTAATACAACTGTTGATAGAGACTTAGTACGTAGGTAGAAGTGGCTGAACCAAGGTGAAGTCCACTTAGGCCATGAGGACTCATTGTGATACTAAGTCGACCTTAAGTCCAGTTAAACTTTCAAGTTTGAGCCCCTTACGAAGCCTAACTGTAAACTGTGAATAGTCCTATCGACTTAATCCTTTACATTGTCGAAGCAGAAGTGGCCTCGATGAGGAGTATTTTTACTTCGAAATAGTGTAGTACTGCGAATTGTCCTATTGGCCAGATCCCATAGATTGATAGATAGAAGAAGAAGTGGCCCCTATGAGTCTTTTGACAGAAGTCATTAAAAACCAACCTTCTTGCATGGGTGTCAAACAATGACCTGTCAGAATACCAATCATGGTTGTCAACTGGTCCCTAAGTAAAAGAAGTTCTGTAAAACGATGCGCCTAGAAGACCCTGTGTTGCCTTAAGCCCATCTTAGGTTATATATATAGAGCGAAGCAAAGATATCTATCTAGAAATATAGAGATTGAACCTAGCACTGAGTTTTTAAGGAGTCCAGTTACCAGTCTTCTAATGATATTATGAAGTAGTTCCCATTGACTACAGATGATTCGTAAACTTAAAACTCAGATAGTCCCCTTAGTAAGATCCTCAAGTCCTTAGGTATTCAGTCCTCTTAGTAATATCTGGCTTTTTTATCGAGTCAGAACTTAAAGCTCAGTCTTACGGATTTTTTGTCCTGAAGATTGCCAAATGTACTCTTATTTCCACGGATCACTATTACAACTCATAAAGGGATCTCCATCTGGTATCGGTAAGGGCTCAATAAGGGTTTGTGGATTTCTAAGACAACCTCCAAACAATGATCTATAATCAACGAGGTTTTCTTTTAACTATTAGAAATATATATATTTCTTAAGAAAAAAAAATTTTTTTTTTTTAGAAAAATATATGTTAGAAAAAGATTATATACTAAAATTGTTATATATAAAAATATATTTATTATTAGAAAAAGATATATTTTTTTAAACATTTTATTATAATTTTGGTTTTTCCAACTATTAGCAAAACATATTTTTTTTAATACATTTTATTATTTTTTAATTTTTTCTGTTCCCAACCTCTTAAAAAACACACTTTATATTATATCAAAATTACTGAAATTTTATTGAAAACGCCACACTGTGCGTCCCGCGCTCCCAAACGCTCATTATTCAGTCAATTAACTATATCTCTTTTTTTGTTTTTCATTAGCCTGAAATTATTGTCCTTCAAGTACATACGGAAAACCATAACGTGTGCCGCCAGGCCGTCTCATAATCACCACTACACATGTTTCCAATGGACTGTGAAGTAAATGGCCAGTCAGCCAACACATCAGTGGCTATTTCGAGACAAAGGAAATAGTTTTATTTAATCAGCACAAATAGTGGTCGAGGCGTCACAGCGTTTTCCGTGCGGACATTCGTCCTGTCACGTTTGACGTCACCGCACACCGCAAACTGAAGTGCGGTTCGTGTAATAATTCTTGGTCTGTGTTGCTTATAACTGCAGCATTGAGAACAAAAATTGCTGTGTAATAAGCCCCGCCCCCCAACCTCACGCAACTTTGTGCAGCTGCCTAATGTAACAAGTTGTGGCATTTGACTTTGCAATGAGCCCAAACTCGTTGCTTAGCTTTGACGTTCTCTGGTATCTTGCACGTAATTGAGCATAAAATATACAGTACAACAACAAAGCCAATAAATTTTAGTTAATAAATATAGCCTGATTGCCTGATTGGGTTTGCAATGACTCGGCTAGAGGCGTCTAAATTTAAATGTTGACCTTCGCGTCGGTGGCAAAGCGCCGCGTTCATATGCAACGTTTGTCATTAACTGTGGCACAGCGAACGTTGACATTCGGCTATTTTGCCTATTAAATAAACTTTCATGGCCCTCACTTTGTACACAGATCCATACTTTATCTTCTATGTATATACGACGCTACAACGCACGCAAGACAAACTCATTGCAAGAAAGTAGACACTTGGTGGTGTTTGATGGGAATACGAAATGCCGCATCAAAAATGTGAATTTATTCACATTGCTTGCATTTTTAAATTAACTTGCAAGCAGACAACACATTCAAATGAGTTGGTTGCGAGGAGGCGGAGGGAAAGAATGATGGCGTTGACCACCAAATCTAAGCAAAATGCTCAATTTTGCTTTATCAGACATTTTAGGAAAGAGAGACACGTTTTTGTGGTAGTTTGGAAGAAGAAAAAAGAAATAGAAATGATTCAATTTTTTTTTTTAATTTATTAAAAAATAACAAAAAGACGCTTAAATGGATGATGTCATTTGAAGTAAGGGAAACAATATTAAGGATTCTACATTATATGATAGTTTCATATGAGTAGTGAGATGAGCTGATCTCATGCCAGGTCTGGGAACTTGACATTGAAAGTTATGGATTCAATATTATTGTTTCATATGAGTAGTGAAGTGAGCTGATCCCATGTTTCCCATGTCTTGGAACATGACACTCAGTGTTAGAGATGAGATGAGCCATTCAATACTAAAGATTCTATATTATGAGCACTGAGGTGAGCTGATTTCATGCCAGAACTGGGAACATGAAATTCAATGTTGATAATTTCAATAAGGGCCTTGGAGAATGAATTAAAACTGTGGAGCCAAGAAAATTACTTAGCTTCGTGCAGATAGAGCTAAGTTACAAAGTCTGGCTTAGATAGGGTTTTAAGAAACCTTAAAGATTGCATTACATTACACCAATTCAATTGTCATAATAAGTACTAAGATATGAATGATTGAAATATAATCTTCAAACTTTAGTTCTAACAAGTGGATGATTGAAGTAGAATCTTCAGATTTAAGTACTAAGATATGAATGATTTAAGTAAAATCTTCAAACTTCAGTACTAAGATGTGGATAATTATAATAGAATAGAATCTCTTACCTTAAGTACTAAAATATGAATGATTTAAATGGAATCTTCACACTTTAGTACTAAGATGAGAATGGTTGAAGTAGAATCTCCAACCTTAAGTACCAAAATATCATTCATTGAAATAGAATACTCAAATGTAGGTACTAAGATGTGAATGATTGAATAGAATCTTCAAATTTTAGTACTCAAATATTAATTAATGATGTAAAATCTACAAATTTATTTTCTAAAATACGAATGATTGAAATAGAATCTTAAAAATTTAGTACTAAGATTTGAATGATTGAAATATAATCTTCAAACTTAGGTACTGACAAGTGTATGATTCAAATAATATTCTTCAAACTTTATCTTTTATTGTCCTCTCAGAAATCTCTCAGAAATCTAATGTCGCATGTTCCTTTAAGCTTAGTAGAACATACGACATTTGTTTTCTCAGGCAACAATTTGTATATCCAATGACAAAAATACCCAAATCTCATCCACAACGGTGTTCAGAGCATTTTTAAATTCTCATTCATTCAATTCAATTTGATTGCATTTTCAGTCAGATTGATACTCGTTCAGTGTTTATGTATGACTCTCTCTAAAAATTCGTATTTTTCTTTTCTCTTTCTCTCTCTCTTTTGCAGACATTCGTAGTTGTAAGTAAGGGAAAAGATATTTTTCGCTTTTCTGCATCCAAAGCAATGTGGTTGCTCGATCCGTTCAACCCGATACGTCGTGTAGCCATTTACATTTTAGTGCATCCGTTATTTTCGTTATTCATAATAACCACTATTCTCGTTAACTGCATATTGATGATAATGCCGACAACGCCCACGGTTGAGTCCACTGAGTAAGTACCCCAATTGTACGTTTTGTTTGTTTTTTTTGCTTAACCTAACTTTAATCGATGTGTGAATTCTCTAGAAATTTTAATCAACAGTTAATTACTATATACAACTTATTTATATATATTTATGAATACCTCTAATATTTAATAAACAACGCTCAATGTATTGTATTAACAGTTATTAAAAAAAAAAACATACACACCGACTATGCCAACTATGCAACCAACCACATATATTTACTACACGTAATGCAATGCCCAATGCTGCAAACAACAATTAACCGTTATACGTAATTAAAGCGAGTACTTGTAACAATAGTTTGTATTGAAATAAACTCGAATTTTTACTGACTTACTCACCCACACATCTAAATACGATATACTACGTTAAATGTGTATTTGTGCCAAGTTATGCCCCGATTTTTAGGCAGAATCTTGCTGTCCGTTTTCATTTTGTTGATTTTTTTATTATAAAAACATTGACATTTTTAATGAAATGCTTGACGAACAAACTGGCGTTTTTTTAAGCCACAAGTCGTTGCACACACTCCGTCGCCTCAGAAAACAAATGTCGTATGTCTTACTAGGCTCAATGAAACATACGACATTCGTTTTCAGAGGCGACGATTTGACTTCTGGCGTTGTGCAATGTTTGTGCCGACGTAGTTGACAAAAGGTAATGTCCATGATACAATTTTAGCATAATTTTTGAATATTAAAAGAATATATCAGAGCAGCTGTAAATGCTTGTGAGTTCACATAAATATTTATGGTAATGAAAAAAAATGTAAAAATTAATTAATTCAGCCATTGCATATAAGCAAGTTAACTTGGGAACTATTCTATTCAGAATTTGACAGCTTCCGCAAAACTTCTCCCATGGACACAAGAACTCTACAAAATTTTTACCATCACAACTTAACAAGCAACACGAATAATACAGCAAACATGTTTTTTCTTCACAGAAATTAAATCATGCATCGAAGGGTTAAAGTCTCTAGCTATCATTATGAACAGTGGCGCACAGAGGATCTCATTGTGTGCGGTTCCGCACACAACTTTGGAGCTCAATGCCATTTGAAACCATATTTGTAGCACAAATTTTTTGAGCTCAATGCCATTTGAAACCTTACACAATTTTTGTTAAACAAAGATATATCGGGGGGCTCGAACCCCCGAATTTGCCCCCTGAGTGCATCACTGATTATGGCGTTTGCTATAAGCGTTCATTAGCTGTTCACTTTCAAGCATCAGCGCATTGTTAAAAAATCGAAAACTTGTAAATGTCATTGATCAAAATTGATCAAAAACTCAACAGCGAACAGTTCAAACTATATAAAATGGTTTGTTTGAACCTGACACAACAAAATATGCACATAGTATATCGTACAGTACTTACATATATACAAAAAATAGGACATGACCTAATAGAGGTTAGTAGCCTTTGAATACAAGCGTCATTATGAAATATTTAATTTAATCAAACTAAAGCTTTGACTAGAGAATTTATTATATAACGTAGAACATTATAAAGTACCACAATGATTTGGTTGAAACTATTATTATTCATATAAACTAGTAATAAATGATAATAGAGTTGACCAATAGTTAGATTGATGAAATTTACTTATATATAAACATATACATTTTAGTTTAGTTGGAAGTGATTCATCATGTATTGAAATTAGTTGGAACATATTAAAAATTATATTACAAAACTTTCTAGAACTTAATATATAAAATTTTGTGTATAGAAAATTGCGCATAGACATTTATAAACACATTTTGTACATTAGATCTTTAGAAAATCATAAGTTGAAGGCATTAAAACATGTAATTAATAATTACTAATTATTATTGAATTGAATTATTAATGAAAAGAAACCCAATTTTGTCCGAATGTAGCACATTTAATGCCCCGTTATAGTATAATGATCCCATAACTACCCATATAAATATAGCCAAGTTGTTACTGTAAAATTGTTTTCCATAAAGAAAATTTATAAAGAGCCTTTCAAAATGTAACTGTATGCTTAAAAGACCCTTTAATTATATTTATATATATTTAGACGCACTTAAGTGATCCGTTAAATTGTTAATATTACTTTCGAAACAACAAAAACAGCAAACAGAAAAACACAAATCTAAAAACTGTAGTATTTCCAAAATACGTTTAAATATTTATATTTTTAGTCAAGACATCATAGTGTACTATAAATATTTTTATATCTAAACAGTAGAACTGCTTTTAAGTTGTACATTTATTTACTTAGACAACAGTTGTGTAACTAGTTTCAGAAGTATAAAATTACAAAACTTTGTGTACTATTAGCCAACGTTTGACCTCAAATGTCCTCTCACTGGTTCTTGTAGTCTGATTGCAGTACTTAATAAAAAGTGTACTATATAATTTTATACTATATAGATTTTAGTTATAAAGTAGACATTTCACAATGTGAAAATATTTACCAGTAAATATTGTAAAAACTTCAACAACAGCTTAGTTAGTTGCAATGTAAAATGATAATTTTACACACAAATACCCGATTGTAAACAATAGCCAACAACAACAATATTGTCCTTTAATTGCTAACTGAATGTAAGCGTGTCGTTAAGGTTCTATAAAACTAAAAATGTGCGTCGTTAATGTGTTATGAAACTAAAAATATTAAATTTTGAGTTTGAGTAAAATGGTCAGGTCTGATACTTGGCATTGAAATTGTTTTCATAGGAGGCTTTTTTTTTAGGAGTTAGAATTCTTTACAGGTTCCTTATTAGGTTCCTTTTCATCTGAAAGCATTTCAGTCCAAAGTATTGAAATTGAAGATTGTAAGGAACTCGTGAGGAACTCGTCTTGAATGCAAACACAAAGTTTCTCTCTGCTGAATACTTGAACATAGATAATAGATAATTCAGTCAATAATATTGAACACAAATGCGAATGGAATAAAAAAGCAGGGCTCGTAAATGTAAATCAAGAAAGCAGGCAGTTCTATGAAATCGCCTCTATGTGAACTACTTAGGGGTTTCAATGACTTATGGACTAACTGTTATATTTTAATGTTATTTAATTATTCCAAGATGATTTGATCACTTATGCACTAAACGTAGTGTCTGTAGGCCAAGGCCATAAGGGCCAATATTAAAAAGAAAAAGGACAAAGGTCGCTTTGAACCCTCAGGACCACAAGTCATCTCGCTGAGCAGACAGTAAAATTAGCAGTTATGGCATTTTGACAGAAAATTGGCTATTGGGATTAGACTATCTATAGACTAGGTCTTGACAGTGGGGACTATTGCCGCAGTTGCCTTAATGATGAGTAAGAGAAGACTATAATTCACTCGACTCGACTTTAGATGGAGATGAAAAGCTCTAAGTTCATTATCATAGCTTTCCGAAATCTCCAACGGATCGTGGAGTATGAACCAAGCCTCCTTATTCAGTTCTTGGCCATTGCTTGAAGCTCTTTCCAACCTAACACGAGTTGGCTAGTCTCACAAGTGATCAACCATCTACAGGTCTCGTGAGACCTACCTCTGCTAGCTGGGGGGTTTCACTCCATAGTCTGTTTGCAATGTTACCGTCTTTTTGCAGAGAGTATGGCCTAACAACTTTCATTTTTGCCTTCGAAGCCATAATTCTTTCATTCCATGTATGCTTTCGTAAGTAACTTCACTTCTAAAATTGTTTTAGGTTAAAAAACCGTTGAAAGCCTTGCAAACGTCTGGTTGATACAATGAAAACTTTTCAACTGCCGAGAACTTTGAACATATTGAACTCGAAGGGCTGCAACTCAGACTGTTGTTCTGCCATACAGTTTACATAAATTAAAAGCCGCTTTGGCTTTCTTGGTACAACTAAACAATTTTCAACAAAATGTATGACTTAGTTCAGTCAATAAAAGATACCTGCAGGATCCATCCCTAAATCAAACTGGGTCTCGAATAACTTACTTTGGGATAGCACAGTGGACTTAATTTGTTGTCTAAGTGTAACTTGACAGACAGCCACTGTAACCTAACCTAATACTTTGAACTAAAGAGTTCAATGAATCGAGGTTACTTTACTATTGCACTAATGTTCCAACAATGGGGCAGTGCCTACAAGTGCTACTAGCAGAGCTGGAAGTGTGTCTAGCGGTAAGGTTCCGTACCCATATAGCCGTTTCAACCTAACCTAACACTTTGAACAAAGGGTCTAACAAGTCAAGGTCGATACCTATTGTCGATATCGACACCCAGTGCCATAGTCAAAGTGACTAGAAGAGGTAGAAGTGTGTCTTGCGCTAAGGTTCCGTACCCAAATAGCTGCTACAACCTAACCTAATAGTCAAGGTGACTGTACTATTAGAACAATGCTCTAAAGAAGGGTCCATACCTACTAATCGGTGTCGATCATCACTGTAGATATCGAAAACCAGTGATACAGTCAACGAAGAAGAAGATAAAAAGAAGACTAGAAGAAGTAGAAGTGTGTGTTGCGGTGAGGTTCCGTACCCAGATAGCCACTACAACCCAACCTAACCTAATCTAGTCAAGGTCAATGTACTATTAGAACAATGCTCCAAAGAAGAGCCCATACCTACTAATCGATGTCGATATCGATAACCAGTGCCACAGTCAAAGCGACTAAAAGAGGTGAAAATGTGTCTTGCGGTGAGGTTTCATTCCCAGATAGCCGCTACAAACTAACCTAACTTAATCTAGTCAAGGTCACTGTACCCAGTGCTACAGTCAAAGCGACTCCGAAATTTGGGATCATACGTCTAAGTATTTGAGGTTATTTTTTTCAAAGACCTAACCTGTTAAAAGAGGAACCGCAGTTAAAATTCATTGATTAACCACTTTCCACTTATGTCCAGGACTACAGTAGGAAGCGTCTAATGTAGAATATTAGGGAGTATCCATCATATTTATTGTAATTATTGATTCAATATAGAACTATTTTAGTCGCTTACCAAAGTTTAGTTTTTAAAGGACAATATTTTCCTAATACCACCAACTACCAACCAACCAACCACCAACCAACCACCAACCACCGACCAACCAACAAGCAAATTGTATAGTGTACAATGTAGTGTGCGATTATAACGGCGAAAAGGAGTTACGTCATTTTTTTAGCTGATGTCAATATTGTCATCGTAGATTTGGTAACAGAATTCAACACCCTAGCGACGTGTGAAAAAACTCAAAAACAAAAAACAGGCGGCACCAGGAGCAAAAAAACAGCTGAAAGCAGAAAGCAATGCAATGCCACTAAAAGCAACCCAAACTGACAACAACAAAAGCAGTAAGAATGCAATGGAAAAGAGAGAAGCGTTCGAAAGTGTTTATTCTGGCAAATTATCACAAAATGGCAACTTTAAAAATACTTAAAGCGCAAGCAGCAGCACAAACATTGAGTTGAAGTGCAAACAAAAAATTTATTTTTTAATACGGATTTCACACACACCAGACTGCATATTATGTGTGTGTGTGTGTGTGTGCGTGTGAGCTCAAGTGTGAATCATTGACTATTGACGGAAGTGCGATTCAGCTTGAACTTGAAACTGAGCCGCGCCACAGAGAATGAGACAAACAGCACAGACATAAAGACAGACAGATAATGCTTGACAACATGCAATGTGGCGACTGTGTCGAGGTGCCAGCTGAGTGCAATCCAAAGTGTCGCAATAAATCCGCTCACCAACGACCGGCGCCCGCGCTGTCAGCCATGTGGCTGCCATTTTGCTTGGTAGGTGATTGAGTGCGGTGCAGCTGCACCGATGACAACGGCGACTGAAGACGTGCCTTTGCAATTAGAACACTTTTCAAGTGCCCTCGAAGCGATTGGGGCCTAGGTCGCCAACACACACACACACACACGCATACATCTGAATAACTGTGCCCCAAAGGGCAGACAACGCATCGCAGCCAACGCTCAAACGCCCACAAGCTGCGTTGATAGCGCACACAGCGGCAACATGAGACGCCAATATCTGCGCGCCCGTTCGCCACAAAGCGGCCTGCAAAGTCAACAAAAAATGCGCAAAATCGCCGCAGCAAACAAAGTGAAAAAATGCGCTGTGCCATAGGCAAAGCAGTCAGTGTGGCCACGTGTGCTGGTATGTCTGTGTGTGTGTGTGGGTGTGTGGGCGAACGTGGGCTGCAAAGGACATTTGCGGTGGCGAAAAGTAGGTTAGTCAGCCTATTGACAGAACGACAGCTGACACCAACGCCAGCAATAATATTGATAACAACAAGCGCTACAACAACAACAACAACAATAAACGCAAAACAACCACACACACACACATACGTGTATAGCAAATTCAGCCAACATTATTAACAGTTCCGGCAGCTGGAGGCTGCGCCATGAGAAATGAGCATGTGAAATGTTTTAATGCGCCAACACAAAGCCAAGTAAAATGGCAACAAAAAATGGCCATAGCAACAATAACAAAAGCATACTGATTGAGGGCCATGCACTCGAAATGCTAGTGAGTACATGGGCTTGAAAATCAAATATTAACAAATCGACATTGACAAATATTGTGCAGTGGCACAATTGAGCGGCGCGAAAGAGACAGAAAACTCAAAAGAAGAAGAAAGGACAACTCGAATGGCTACGAAAAGTGCTCAGTGCGTCCTTGAAATCGACGTTAGACATTATTAAAATTTAAGCTTGACTCAAGGGAAATGCTTAAAGTGAAGCTTACAGAAATAACTTTGTATACATTAAAGTAAAAAAAAAAATTTGTAAATGAATAAATTTATATTATTGTTACTATTTATTGTCATAAGAACCAAAAAAAATCAAAAGCTTGTTTTAGCTTTAGTTTTAATTTAAAGCTAAGCGTGTTATTTGCTGGCTATTTAACCCTTTCAGACATTAAAGTGAGCTATCGGGTTTTATTTATATAAACTCTCAAGAGAAGGTGCCACTTCTATTTTACCCTTTCAGACCTTCTATTTGACTCTTTAACCCTTGCAGACCATTTCACAAGTGATGAATGTACAAGACGAGAGATGAGATGATTAAGTTAGAAGATGAGTTTGAAAATCAAAAAATATGGCATCAATAAAAATATGTCTGCCACATAAATAATAAATAATTGTAAAAACATTGCAACTATACTCCCAACTTTTATATCCTTTCTGAACCAACGCAATGCCTCGCAAAAAAATAAAAATTCGTCACTCTTTTCAATCTCTTATCAACCTTCTGTTGTACTTGTATGTGTCCATAAAAGCCAAACTATCTTAATATAAACATTTCCTAGATGTCTTAAAACACTTCGAAAACCACTTCTTAAACATTTCTCAAAACACTTCTTAAAATTCTTCTTAAAACACTTCTTCAAACCAACTCAAAAGAAGCCAAACCAGGCCTATTTTCTAATCATGTTTTAGTCGATATCACAGGAGAAACACCTATAAATTTGCATTCCGCAAAATCAAGTTTCAAGTATTGATACTGACAACATAATCTGTAAACCAGTCAGTAAAACAGATTTTGGTTTAATGCTAAAAGCCATGATTAGTGCTTTTTGAACTGCGAGCCTACAGCAAAGCTCAAACTGCGATCGATTCCAGGTTCGAATCTCCATCCTAGCTAACAGTGAAATAGGCTAAACAAATTTTTTTGGACCATCACAGCAGGAATTGACAAACCTCTGAGAGTAAAATTATTTACGAAAAACAACTGAGAGTTAAGTAAATAGTTGATGGAATAAAGCTCCCATTGGGAATCGGTAACAAACTGTTGGACTCTTTCATACGCATACAAAATCTTACATAGAACAAGAATAACTAGTTGCAGGACTTAAGCTTTAGTCTTTAGTTATGGGTATGTTGGGAAAATTTTAAGAAATTGTCTTAAATATTTTTGAGCATTTATTACTCTTATCCAAAGTTTAAAGAATTATTGTATGTACTATAAAAAATTAGTTATAAGTAGTTATAAAAGTGTAAAAGCTACGCTTAGACTTCAAAAATTGTTAACTAAAATTAAATTTAATGAAACATGAAATATTTTAAATTAATAAATAATAGAAATATTAACTATTATTTTTTAAAATTAGTGAATAATAAAAATATTAATTATTATTATTTCAAATTAATGAATAATAAAAAATGAAGTTAAAATTAAAATCAATGAAAGACAAATTTTCAAAATTTATAAATAATGAAAATATTAATAATTATTATTCAAAATTAGAGATAATTGTTATTATTGAACATATAAAAATATTTAAAAATTATTACTTATTATTATTGAAAGTTATAAAAGTGTAAAAGCTGGGCTTAGACTTGAAAAATCCTAAATTGAAGTTGAAATTAATGAAACATAAATTATTTAAAATTGAAGTAAAACTTAATGAAACATAAATTATTTAAAATAATGAATAATAAAAATATTAATTATTTAATAATTAATATATTAAAATAAGTGAAATAATAATAAAAATTGAAATTAAAATTAAAAACCATGAAACATAAATTATTTAAAATAATGAATAATAAGATATTAATTATTATATTTCATAAAATTAGTAAATAATAAAAATAATAATAAAAATTTAAATTAAAACCAATGAAACATAAAATATTTTTAATTAAAAAAGAAGAGAAATATAAATTCTCATTTTTTAAAATAAGTAAATAATAAAAATTATAATTAATATTTTTTCAATATAGTGAATAATAAAAATAATAATACAAATTGAAGTTAAATTTAAAATCAATGAAGCACAAATTTTTTAAAATTAATGAATAATAACTATTATTTAAAATTAGTGAAATAATAATGCAAATTGAAATTAAAATTCAAATCCATTAAACATAAATTTTTTAAAATAATGAATTAAAAATATTAATTATTATATTTCATAAAATCATAAAATTATTAAATAATAAAAATAATAATAAAAATTAAAATTAAAATCAATGAAAGATAAATTATTTAAAATTAATTTATAAAACAAATTTTAACTATTATTATTTAAAATTAGTCAATAATGAAAATATTAATTATAAATACTAAAAAATGTTTAATACGATTATTGAAATTATAAAAATATTTAAAAAATAATATGTATTATTGCAATATAAAAATACAATAATAATAAACAAAATAATAAATAACATTTTTCATTATCATTAAAAAAATTAATTATGAATTTTTTGGTTATTGCTTCGAAATGTCTTCCAGTTTTCAATAATATCCTGTAAAACTTAAGCTGGACATGTTAAAAAATATATAAATTATTATTATTAAAAATATAAAAATGTTTAAAATATATTCATTATTATTACTGATAGTGTAAAAACTTATTTAAAAATTAATAATTAATTAAAAATCTTAATTATAAATTATTGCTTCGAAATGTCTTAATAATGCCTCCAAGTTTTCAATAATCTCCTATAAAACTTAAGCTAGACATATTAAAAAATATATTAATTATTATTATTAAAAATATAAAAATTTTTCAAATATATTAATTATTATTAATGAAAATATAAAAATCTATTTAAAAATTAATAATCGCTATTAAAAATCTTAATTTTAAAGTTTTTTGTGATTGCTTCGAAATGTCTTAATAATGTCTCCCAGTTTTCAATAATATTTTTTAAAACTTAAGCTAGACAAAAAGTATATTTTTTTGAAAGGATATCCTTAAGCTTACTTCACACACACAAACAAACAACCACAACTGATCTTCTAAACCTACATTCAATACATACGTTCATACAAAAATAACCAACAAATTAGTGTATTGACAAGTGAAATAAATGTATGTATGAGTGCTACAGCAACAATTACGAAATTCGTTTTTAGGGTGATATTCACCGGAATCTACACATTTGAATCAGCTGTTAAAGTGATGGCACGAGGTTTCATTTTATGCCCGTTTACGTATCTTAGAGATGCATGGAATTGGCTGGACTTCGTAGTAATAGCTTTAGCGTGAGTTTATTAATATTTAAACAAAAACAAAAAACAAAAAAAAAATTACCAAAAACAATTTGAATAATTTTAAAACTTTTCAGTTAACACTTCATAGCAAACTCTATTACCTATTTCTATCTACTTGCTTACCTTCATGCGACTAGTGCAACTCTCATTTGGTTTTTTAGTTTTGACGCTCATAATCACTTAACGTATTTTGAAAATTTTGTTGTAAACATTTATAAAATCGTTCATATTCGCAGACAGCTATAAAAATTCTACACATGATAAACGTTTCGCTTTGATTTTATTTTTCTACAACTAGTAATGGTTTTTTTGTTTTAGTTTTAATTACAACAACAAAAATATATAACATGGAAATACATAATCATTATAATTGCAATTGTGCAGTGTATATTTACTGAGAAATTTTTGTGTACTTAATTGCAAATTAGTTTCGGTGTAATTAATACAAATCGTGCAATAAACATGCGTAGTCGACTTTTATGTTTATACTGTTTTGTTTCAAGTAATTCTCATAATTGTTTGTCCCACTCAATAATCAACGTAATGTAATCGAACAAAACATAAACAACCATTTATATATTTGAATGCCATAAGAAACAAAAAACAAAAAAAAAATAGTTATGAAAAAGTGACAAAAAAATATATGAAATATTCACACTGACTTTCATGAAAGAGGAATCATCGCATCAGTCATCATCATCAATTTTTTTTTTCAACAAATACAACATAATCATACTTGTACATATACAAATACAACAAACAATCATAAATCAAATCATTACATCACAAAAACAACCATGCCCTAATCACTCATTGAAATTAGTCATTAAAGCTAGTTTTGTTATTTACAAAGTCAAATATTGGCGCCCACGCGTGCCAACCCACAACTGTGTCAAACATACCACAACTGTTATCAAACAACACCTTAATTGTCTAACATATAATACGAGAGTGGTCTGAAAAGTTTCTAATCCAACAGTCATACAAAAATTTGTTCTGCAAATTTTTCCTAATTTTTCTCCTTGTAAGTCTACACACTTCTCTCAGCCATGCTTTCGTCCTTTTAATCTGTCCAAATAGAGCATTGGACATTTTCATTAGAACACGTTTTTAGTCTAAGGCTAAGTCTCTAAATTCAGCTCGACAGTTGTCTAGCACCATTTGATGAACTTGAGCCATGTTATAGACAGTGGTTTCAAAATTGCAAACTTTTAGCTGCTATTTTCAAGACTTTATAAGAATCCAAACCATTCTGTTTGAAATTTGGGGCGTGACAGCCCATTAACAAATCAAGCAACAACAAACAAACTTATTGCTCAGAAAATTCATCACTGTTGGGAAGCGACGTGACTCTGCGCAGGCGGCGCATACATTCAGTGCGCCTAAAAGTATGTTTGGTCTATTGTCTTTACACACACACACACACACAAACACGCAAAGTCAATCGAGTCATCGCACGCTGCCAGTGTGTGCGTGTTTATCTTTGCTTGTATCTAACGAGCTACGAGCACAACGTCTGTTGTGCAGCAAATCGATAAATTCTCATACAGTGAGTGAACATTCACTCCACATTCAGCCTATGTACGAGTATGTGGCCTTTTGACAGCAAGTATAAACAACAACAACAACAGCAACAATAACATTCAGCAGTAGCAGAAAAAACAACAAAATACAAAAAAACAAAGACGAACGGAAGACATCTCTGACAGAGACATTGACGCTGACAGCTGTAAGAAAATGGAAAATTCAATAAAGAGTAAATACTAGCAAAATGTAATGAATCGCTGTGTCGGCATGTCATCATCGTACCGAAATAACAGTACGAGTACAGCCGCCACACCCCAACTCTAATTTTCTGATAATGCAATAAATTCGTATAAAAATTGTAGTTGCGTGTTGGTCCATTTGAATAAGATTAAAGAGGTAAAAAAAAGAAGTTAAGAAATTATGAAATTGATAAAAATTTGATTGATTGATTAAGTGGTTGATTGATTGAATTGATTCATTTAGTTGATTGATTAATTGATTGAATTGATTTATTGGATTGAACAGACTCAATTGATGAATCAAATGAGTTGATTGAATTAACTAAATCAATTAAATAATTGCATTGATTGATAGTAAAATTATTTAAATTTTTGCAATTGACTCATTAAATGTTTTAGTTGATTAATTCAGTGAATTAATTGAATTGTTTTAATTTATTGAATTGAATGAATCGTTTAAATTAATTTAATTGATTGAATTGAATTGTTTAAGTTCATAGAATTCATTAAATTTACTATATTGATTCAATTATTTGAATGAATTAAATCGATTGAAATAACTGACAATTGATAAATAACAATTGAATTGACTGGATTAATCAAAATTTTCAAACTGATTCAGTTGATTGATTAATTCAATTCATTTATTGGTTGATTGAATTGATTCAATTGATTGATTGATTGACTAATTACATTGGTTGAATTGATTGATAGTTTCCAATGATTAATTCATTGAGTTGATTAAATCGTTTAAATTAAAGGAATTGAGTTAGCTAATTAAATGATTGGTTGATTGGTGGTTTTTGTAATTGATTAATTTATTGTGTTTATTGAATCGTTTGATATTATTAAATTAAATAAATCGTTGGATTTAATTGAAGTGATTGCATTGGTTAAATTGTTTAAATGGATTAAATCGTCTGAAACAACTGAATCGATTAAAATTAACCAAATTTTTCAAACTGATTCAGCTGATTGATAAATTAATGGAATTGAACTAATTATTTGAATAATTTCTTGATTGATTGATTTAATTTATTGTTTGATTGAATTGATTCAATTGATTGACTGACAGATAATTTAAATTTAATAATGAATACTAAATGCTAATACTAATAATTTAGCATAATTTAGCATGATTGAATTAATTGATTGTCTGAATTCATTGAATTAATTCAATTGATTTTGTTGATTGAATTGATTGTAATAATGAAAATCATGGATTTTATTAAATTGGTTGAATTAATTCAATCGATTGAACTGATTGAATTGATTAAATATTCGAAATGATAGATTGACGGATTAATTGATGATCGAACTTATTAGTTCATTAAATTTAATGAATTACCTGTGCCGACTAAATTTAAAGATCTATTGAAAAATAGATTGATTGATTGATTGCTTTAATTGTTTCATTAACTGATTAACTTTCTTAGATCTTTGCATGACTACTTCAGATTGATTATATTTCTACTTCAGATTCATTGACTGACTTTAATGCATTTTAAAGCATTATTAATTGCTTCAGATTGACTAACTAACTATATCAAATTCACTGTTTGACTGCTTACGATTTATTGATTTACTGTTTCAGATTCATTGATTAACTACTTCAGATGCATTGATAAACTGCTTCAGCTTCACTGATTGTCTAAATTAGATTCAGTCATTGACTAAATCAGATTCACTGATTGATTGCATCAGATTCACTGATTGACTGCTTAAAATTTTTTGATTGACTGCTTCAGATTCACTGACTAAATTAGATTCACTGATTGACTGCTTCAGATTCACTGTTTGACTGCTTAAGATTTATTCAGATTAGATTCAATTATTGACTAAATCAGATTCTTTAATTGACTAAATCAAATTCGCCGATTGGCTAACCCGAATTAACAAATTGACTAAATCAAATTCACCGATTGACTAAATCAGATTCACAAATTGACTAAATCAGATTAACTTATTGACTGCATCAGGTTTATTGATTAACCAAATTCAGATTCTCTGTTTTATATTCATTGATTGACTGCCTCAGTTTCATGCTTGAGAAAAAGACAATTTGATTCTGGAGCCATAGCCACTGGTTGACCTAAAACCATAATTACTTTTTTACTGCTTTGGATTCATTGATAGACAACCTTAGATTCATTGATTAGTTGCTTCAAAAAAGCAAATTTTATTCTTGGAACCATAGTCACTGTTTGACTAGAGTCACTGTTTTGAAGGAAGAATGACGAACAGACTCAATTCAACTTGTGATACTGAGCAGAAATATTTCCACATTGAAAACACTTTTCTTTGACTATAACAAACCACTTACGAAATGACAATCATTCTGAAAATATGCTCACAAATACACTCAAAGACAATATCGTTTCTAATAGAGGAAATCATTGCTTTTCAATATCAATCAATAGATCGAAGCAAAGTTTTCCTTTTGAATCCGGAATAGTTATAAGTTCACAAATATACTCAAAGACAATATAATTTCTTTCTGAAGAAATCAACCTCATAAGCAATAGTTCTTCTGAATCCTGAGTATATCATCACGAAAATGCTCAAAGATAATAAAACAGATTTCTAATTGAAGAAATCATGGCTTTACTTATCAATCAATAGTACGAAGCAATGGCTCTTCTCGTTAAATTAGGAGCTCATCACTCAGAGCAGCAATTCAACCTAATCACAAATCTACTCACCCACTTACTTACTCTCGCTCATTCATATTTACTCACTTATGGGCCAGTTACTCATGACATAACTTAGTTTTACTTGTCAGCTAGCACGACCTGGCATACCGGAAAGCTGTACAACTGGTTACCCGAGACATAGAACATAAGCTTAGAACTTAACCGTAAACATAGAAATCTGTTTCGTTTTGGTTTCTAAGTTTATGTTTACGGAAAACGCAAAAAATGTTGCCACTCTCTTCGGAATGAATTGAAAAGTAAAAGTAAAAATTAAAATAATTTGTAAAATATACAAAATGGATTGCAATTTTTATTAGTTTCGTAAATATATTAATAATTTTAGTCGTTGGATGCTCAAACATTTAATAATAGCAAGTAAAAAAATGTCGCGAAAAGTTTGAATTTGATTGTTCACGAGATGGAGAAATCGAAGTGACAATATTGTCGTATAAAAAACAAATCATCAAAAAGGAAAATCAGCTGATTTTTAAGTTTATGTTTACGGAAATAAAGTTTTGAGTAATCGCTCAAATTTTCTAAGTTTATGTTTATGGTTAAGTTTATGTTCTGTGTCATGAGTAACTGGCCCATTATTCTTACTAACTCACTCATTCTGCCTCACCCATTCTCACTTACTCACTCTCACTCATTCTCACTCACTCATACCCTCATTCGACATCTCTTTTCTGATTTTTCTTTTCCATTCTATGAATGACAGCCGAAACACACACAACAGCAAAATCAACATGACTCCACATCCTTAAGCCAAACACTCGTGTATCATGTTTCAGCTCACCAAACAATCAGCGCCGCCAATTGTCTTTCAATAACTTACTAACAATGCATTTTTGTCTCGTCTCGTGTCTCCCTCTTGCGTCTGCCGTACAAACGAACAACAACAACAACAACAATCATCGATAGTTATGTGACCATGGGTATAGACTTAGGTAATCTCGCAGCCTTGAGAACGTTTAGGGTATTGCGAGCACTTAAAACCGTAGCCATCGTGCCAGGTAAATGAAACCCAAACGAAACGAAACTGCTGATCGTATCAGACGTTTCTCAATTCGCTTTGCCCGCACTGCAATGACTCTCATTTATCACTAACCGATTACTAACCGATTGTCGGAACACTTGCAGGCCTTAAGACCATTGTCGGCGCGGTCATCGAATCAGTTAAAAACCTGCGTGATGTGATAATTTTAACAATGTTCTCGCTCTCGGTGTTCGCACTGATGGGACTGCAAATCTACATGGGTGTTCTAACACAAAAGTGCATTAGGAAATTCCCCTTGGACGGCTCCTGGGGAAATCTGACTGATGAGAATTGGGACTACCACAATCGCAACAGTTCCAATTGGTACTCGGAGGACGATGGTATATCATATCCGCTTTGCGGCAACATATCTGGTGCTGGGTGAGTGCTCTAACAAAACACCACGAATCTCCAAATCGATCAATGCAATATAAATTCTCGCTATGGCGCAACGATTAGGCAATGTGGAGATGACTACGTGTGTCTGCAGGGCTTCGGGCCCAATCCCAACTATGGCTACACCAGTTTCGATTCGTTCGGTTGGGCCTTCCTGTCGGCGTTTCGTCTCATGACGCAAGACTTTTGGGAGGACCTGTATCAGCTGGTGCTGCGTGCGGCTGGCCCCTGGCACATGCTGTTCTTTATAGTCATCATCTTCCTAGGTTCATTCTATCTTGTGAATTTGATTTTGGCCATTGTTGCCATGTCTTATGACGAATTGCAAAAGAAGGCCGAAGAAGAAGAGGCTGCCGAAGAGGAAGCGATTCGTGTAAGTATTGTCCATTGCATGCGAGTAAATATTTTCAATTTTAATAAAAAAAAAAGTAACGTTAGCCAATCGAGCAATCGTATTGGTTAACAAAAAATATTAAAATGAAAATATTTATTCAAACCACATTCGGCGAATTTAAAATTTTGCATCTATTGTTGTTGTAATTGAATGTGTATGTGTTATAATGAAGCGTTGCACCCAAACGAACTGAGAGAATTTTGTAAAAAAAAAATATATACGAGAATAGGAGATGGCTGTAAGAGGGATTGGTAGGTGGATATATGAAGTAGGTAGTCTAAAAGTTTAAATTAAATTTTAGATTTAGTGTGAAAGGATTGTTTTGCTAGGAAAATCGGTGAATTTTTAATACTTAACATCATTCAAGAATTTATTAATATTAAGGTAAATTTTTACTTTGATCCCGACTAGTTTACATGGAAAAATATCTAAAGATATTAACGTCTGAAATATTGTCCTCAACTCTGAAACTCCAGCTCTGGAACTCCTTTCCAGAAGCTCTGAATATCAAGCCTCTTCAAAATAGTGGGTCTATATATGAATGGGGTTTCAGATCTCTAGATTTCAAGTCAAACCTCTCTTTAATCGGTTTATGAACACAAACAGTGTTACCTCAGTCTATCTATGAACAGAATGTTCTCTTCAACGATTCTTGCTATTCTCTGTTGAACAACTAGTCGAATTACAAGTCTAAACTTGTGACTTTTTTCTCAATTTGTGACCAACACTTTGAAATTGAATGATGTCAATTTCTACCAATAATTTAATTTACTACCTATGAACACAATGTTCTCTATGACGATTTTTGTTATGTTCTATTGAACCACTAGTCGAATTACAAGTCTAAACTTGTGACTTTTTGTCTCAATTTGTGACCAACGTTTGGAAATAGAATGATACCATTTTTACTAATAAATTAATTGACTATCTATGAACACATGGTTCTCTACGACTATTCATATCATTCTCTATTTTACTACTAGTCGAATAAAAAGTCTAGACTTGTAACTTTTTGTCTCAATTTGTGACCAACACTTGGAAATTGAATGATGCTAGTTTCTTCCAAAAATTTAATTGACTATCTATGAACAAAATGTTCTCTACGACGATTTTTGTTATATTCTATTGAACCATTATTCGAAATACAAGTCACAAGTCCATTGTCTCAATTTGTAATTGTAACCAACACTTTGAAACTTAATGTAATTTTCTATCAATAGTTCAAGTTTGAAAGTGAACAGAAATAACACTTAAAATAGATATTTTTTAGACACTTATTTCCACGTTTCGGGTGCAATGCCTGCAACAAGTTGGGCCCAATCGACTTGAATATTGTTTACTTGTTTCCATAGAAATTGCTTTGAATAATACCAAAAACTGTTTATATATAAATTGAAATGATTTTGACACTCGCTGGCTGAGCACAATGCGTTCCACTGCTGCATTTAGCAATCGACAGCGAAACTGACAACTCCGATTCGGCCATTGCGGCATTGTGTTCGGTCAGCTGTGTAGCGTTTTGTGTACGCGCTTTTATTTCTTACAGAGTCGACATTGCTGCCGATAACGAAGAGCGTTTTCTACTTGATTTACATTTAGCTGCAATTTTCTTTAAAGCTTACAAATAGATTTTTTTAACATTTCCGTTCAAAGCCGTCTGGAGACAGCCTCGTTTTAACTGCCGGTGGCCAGCTTTCGATAAATGCAAATAAAAACCGAAAACTGTCAACTGTCAACCGCGCGCGCGTCAGTCAATTTATTTGTGGCTGCTGCTTCTTCAACTTCTAGTGATTTATTTTTGATTCGATAAGTTTTGCACTGCACGCACCGTTAACGAGTTGTTTTGCTCAGACACCCTGTGCACCGTAGCTTTAAAACCCCCCTTCCTCAATCGATTGTGTACTTGTAGGAAGCGGAAGAGGCGGCCGCAGCGAAGGCGGCCAAACTGGAGGAGCGCGCCAATGCGGCAGCGCAAGCGGCCGCCGATGCAGCCGAAGCGGCCGAGGCAGCACTGCATCCCGAACTGGCCAAGAGTCCGACGTACTCGTGCATCAGCTACGAGCTGTTCGTGGGCGCCGAGAAGGGCAACGATGACAACAACAAGGAGAAAATGTCGATACGCAGCGTCGAAGTTGTTTCGGAGTCGGTGAGCGTTATACAAAGACAACCCGCACCTACCACAGCACCCGCTACCAAAGTTCGTAAAGTGAGCACGGTAAGTATAACGCAGCTGGCTAATGTGCTTTCAAGTTGACTCTTCTTCCTTCCTTTACTTACAACTTTCTTTCGTTCGTTCTTTCTACTGCCCACTGCCCACTACTCCTTTTATTGCCTCGATTATGCGTTAATTACATTATATTTTTGGTTTTCCCAAACCGCCAACCATTCTTTATTGAGTTGGTCAACAGTCGAAAGTGGTGCTAACAAAAGTAGGTATAACTAACGTTATTAGCAAACTATAGGCTATAGGTAACTGTCGACGAAGGGCTTTCTAGATATTATTAAACTCTCTATTAGTGAACTCTCTGTTGGAAGCAATTATGGGTTAAGATTGTTTTGAGAAGATCATTGACTATAATGAAATAACGTTTTAGTAAATAATCAGTTCAAAAACCGGTCAGGGAACTGTTAAAAGTGCTTCTTGAACAAGTGGATATAACTAAGCTTCGTAAACGTTTGTTCATTTTAATCAACTATTTGTTGTAATATATTAATAAAATAACAAAATATCACCATATAACGACAAACAAATACTGTTTATAACGGTATGCTACTAATACGTATGTCTTTTTTTTACCAATTAATTACCTAATGTTGCGTGAATCTCAAAAATAGCTACATTTTTCTTATAACGTTTTATTTCGAAGCTGTAAATTAAATGAGTTCAGTCTTAAAAGTTTAAAACTCGGTCTTAATACTATAAACTCTTATCAAAAATAACGTAAAACATATATCACTTTGTGGAAAATTCAGTGAATCTCAAAAATAGCCACATTTGTCTTATAACGTTTCATTTTAAAGCTGTAAATTAAATGAAAACAGTCTTGAAAGTTTCAAATACGGTCTTAATACTATAAACTCTTATCAAAAATAACGTTAAACATATCTGTGGCCGTAAGGAATAACATCCAAAGTCGAATGAGGACAAAATTGAGTTATTATCACCATTGCATTCGTCGTATTCAAATGTACTACTACACAAAATTCTCTGGCTTTTGCTCATAAAATGAATGTTTTACACCCAAAAATCTAAATAGCTAAAGTTAAATCTAAAGCTACATTCAAAAATTAAAAGTGCTCTCCTGAAAACTTCATAAAATCGACTTTGGCTGTTATTCCTTACAGCCACAGATGTATCACTTTGTGGAAAACTCAGTTAGAATGACACTTGTCTTATAACGACCCATTTACATGTTTCAAATTAGGGTAAAACAGCGTTATTAATATACTTTAGAATTCGAATTTAAAAGTCAAAATTTTAGAATTCAAAATTATCAACTATCCTTTTAAATAACGTCAAACTTTTATAACATCGGAAAATCTAACATTGAAAAGCATTTGTGTTATAACGACCCATTTAAAAGCTATGAACTACCAGAAAATGGCCTTAGAACTTTAAAACTAACCTTAAAAATCATCAACTATAATTAACAGTAACGACAAACGTTTATAACATCAGGAAAATCTCAAACTAAAAGGCATTTATCTTATAACGACCCATTTAAAGGCCGCAAACTACATGAAAATGGCTTTAGAACTTCAAAACTACCCTTAAGAGCTATCAACCATCATTTCAAATAACGACAGACTTTTATAACATCAGGAAAATCGCAGATCAAAAGACATTTGTGTTATAACGACCCGTTTACAAATTTAAAATTAAGTGAAAAAACGTTGTCACTTAAAACGACCCTTAAAAATTATAAACTATCACTTCAAATACCGTTAAACTCTTATAACATCAGGAAAGTCTTACATTGAAAGGCATTTGTCTTATAATGACCCATTTAAAGGCCATAAACTACATGAAAATGGCTTCAGAACTTTAAAACTACCCTTAAGAAGTACCAACTATAATTTTAAATAACGGAAAACTTTTGTAACATCAGGAAAGTCTTGCATTGAAAGGCATTTATTTTATAACGACACATTTAAAGGCCATAAACTACATGAAAATGGCTTCAGAACTTCAAAACTACCCTTAAGAAGTGTAAACTATAATTTTAAATAACGGAAAACTTTTATAGCATCAGGAAAGTCTTGCATTGAAAGGCATTTGTCTTATAACGACACATTTAAAGGCCATAAGCTACATGAAAATGGCCTTAGAACTGCAAACCTACCCTTAAGAACTGTCAACTATCATTTTAAATAACAGCAAATTTGTATAACATCAAGGAAATCTTACAATGAAAGGAATTAATTTTATAACGACCCGTTTAAAAATCACGAACTATATTTAAATGGCTTTAAAACTGCAAAACTCACGTTAAAAACCATCAACTAGCATTTCAAATAACGACAAACGTTTATAACATCAAGAAAATCTCACATTGAAAGGCATTTGTCTTATAACGACACATTTAAAGGCCATAAACTACATGAAAATGGCTTCAGAACTTCAAAACTACCCTTAAGAAGTGTCAACTATAATTTTAAATAACGGAAAACTTTTATATCATCAGGAAAGTCTTGCATTGAAAAGCATTTGTCTTATAACGACACATTTAAAGGCCATAAACTATATAAAAATGGCTTAAAAAATCATTTCAGATAACGTCAAACTTTAATAACGTCAAGAAAACCTCACATTGAAAGGCATTTGTCTTATAACGATCCATTTAAAGGCCATACACTACATGAAAATGGCTTTAGAACTGCAAAACTACCCTTAAGAACTGTCAAATATCATTTCAAATAACGGCAAATTTGTATAACATCAAGAAAATCTTATATTGAAAAGAATTAATTTTCGGGTCGTTATCCGTTTAACAATCACGAACTATATTCAAATGGCTTTAGTACTGCAAAACTAACTTTAAAAACCATCAACTATCATTTCAAATAACGAACAATTTTTTTAAGATTGAAAAATTTCAAATTGTCCTATAACGACCCATTTAAAGGCCATGAATCTCATGGAAATGTCTTAAAAAACCTTACATCTACAGTTTTCAATTAACAATTGTTATCAAAAACAATAACTAGCTTTTATAACGTTAAGAAAATCCCACTTGGAACAATGTTTTATCTATAACGACCAGTTTTAAACCTCTAAATTCAGTGAAAACGGCTTTAAAACTTTGCCGCTGGCAATTAAAATCAACATTTGTTGTCAGCAATTGGGACAAACTGTTATAACGTTACGAAAATCTTACTTAGAACGTTATTTTTTTTTATAACGGCTGGTTTCAGACTCCAAGTTTAATCAAAACATTTAAAAATCTTTCAAATCGCTTTAAAGTTACCAACTAATAATTAAAATGACGAAAATCTTTCAAAACGTTTTAAAATAAAACATAGATAGAACGATTCGTCGCTTATAACGTTCAGTTAGCAATCTTTTTGTTATATATGAACATTTTTAAAATAAATATTTAGTTGTGAAATAACTTAATAACGCACATAAAAATCAAAAATTAGTCCAGTTTGAACCATTTTCGACTGTTTTCGAATCCAACGATTTCGTTATTTAAATTTTATCGAAACTAGCGTACAACTTTTAATTACACTGCACAACAAAATCAAATTTTTTTAAAAATAACAAGGTTCTGACAACGGATTCTGGTAGAGGGGACCAAAACAAAATATACGTGTATCGGCGTTTTGAAAGTTTACAGCTGAATTTTTTTTTAAGGGGGGTCAAAGTTTTCCCCCTTTTGCACATTCTTATGGTGAATCGGCATACGAAAACCATGTAACCTTACATTTTAGGTATATGATGGGTTCAGCAATTTGATGTAAAATACTACGAAGAATATTTTTGTGGAGCATTATATGTAATGGTTGTAAAAGAATTTTGTTTATTGGCACAAGCGGTGGATGGAGAATATTCTGCTCGCCTAATGTCCCTTCAGCTCTCGGTTCCCATTGTTTTTTTGGGAATATTGGTTGCGCTTCCATCTGCTATTCCACGTGCAAGTTTTGTAGGACATTTTAGTACCAATTTTGATTCAGTACGAAATAAACACTTAAACACATTTTCAGTTTTGGCTTAATTGTGGCGTTCAAGTTAATTTCTGAGCTTTGGTGTATTCAGAGACCTATAGTATTATTTTATGGCGAATATTTTCGTGGTACATTTTTTCCTTAAAAAGTCCTGTTTTGCAGGACATTTTTGGCATTTTAGAAAAAAAGGGTCAAATTGACCCATACAAATAGTAGCTACAGGGTTAAAATGCTCCACAAAAATATTCTTCGTAATATTTTACATCAAATTGCTGAACCCATCATATACCTAAAATGTAAGGTTACATGGTTTTCGTATGCCGATTCACCATAAGAATGTGCAAAAGGGAGAAAACTTTGACCCCCCTAAAAAAAAATTCAGATGTACAATAAACTTTCAAAACGCCGATACACGTATATTTTTTTTTGGTCCCCTCTACCAGAATCCGTTGTCAGAACCTTGTTATTTTTTTTTGTGTTGTGCAGTGTTATCTACTATCCGAAAAAATATATTTTATTCCTCTACCTATGTTCGAACTTCTCCCTACCTATGTTTCTCCACTTCCTCCTCCTTCTCCTGTTCTTTCTGTTCCCTCCTCTCCTCCTATTATCTTTTTATTGTTTTAAAACTTTTTGTTCGCTTCCGTTTGAAAACGTTTTCTCTATAAACGATAAGATTTTCGTTTAGATTTCGTTATCATTTCGTTCATATTTTGAATTTATCGAGTTCGATTGTACTCAAAACATCTGTTTTCATGCAGTATTTAGTGACTTGTGTATTGAGGAACTGAATGTAGCTGCATTTTAAATGTGCCACATAGTCGTTTTGTACTGGACGAGTACATTAGCTCTACATTATATTTGTATTTGTATGTGTATGTGACTTGGAATGTTCATTATTCGGCACGTTATATGTTTTACGTTGCAAATAATGTAGGAAGCCAATCGAATTGTGGTCTGATTTCAGCCGAAGCCAACCAGAGAACTCAGCCAACATAGAACCTTAGGTTCAGCAACGTCAGTGCTGCCATATCGTTGCACATTTTCAATACACAATATTGAACCAAATATTTCCTGATCAAAACCCTGATCAGCTAGTGCTGATGTACTCATAGTGTAACGATTTGTTTTTTAGTTGAACATATCTTTTGAAGGCATGTTTGTTTATTAATTTATATATAACAAATATTTTTGTATTACACTCTTAACTTGTTAACAGCCTAACTAAACTGCTTTGCCAGCTTGCAGTTTCCTATTTAGATCTTTTGCAATCTATGATTCATGATAGTGATTCGGTTATGTTGACTGTTTGGAATGACATATTGCATGATTAGCCGTTGTTTTGTTTATTTTCCACATTTCGGAGTACACACATACGTTCGAAACCGCCGCTCAGTACAGCCGACAGCGTAATGGCTGCAACACCTGTCACTGCTCATGTCGACCACCAACCATTACAATCGGCGCTCACATACAAGCAAACATACCCAAAATACTCGTACATTTTGTATAAGCATACATAACGGTGCCCTCCCCACGCCCCACACAGCCCGGCTACTTGCACGCATTTCAGCTACTTGTGCGCCATGGTTGCCGCGCCCTCAGGACCATTGCTCTCTCCAGTAGGACCATTGCTCTCTCCAGTACACAGCGAGGACCTGAACCATTCTGTTCTTTAGCCCCAATCAAGGCGCGTCGAATTTGTTTTAAGTTTTTACTTTAACACTTTTCCTTAAATATTTATTTTTGCTCTCAAGGCTCTGGATTGAACGCTCATTGCACCAATCAATTTTAATACCTACACGCGCGCTCTCTCTCTCTCTCTCTCAGTAATGCGCTCTCTTAGTATGTTAACTCGTAGATTGCCCGTTGCAGTAATGCGCTGCCAGCTGCTTTAGCGCACCAAAGCTGCGTGCTTTCTTACAACAGCAACAGCAAATTATATATGAAATTTTAAGAAATCAACTAACCACACCTAGTAATAGAAATACCGTTACAATTGATATTCGCTAGTTTTTGGAGCAAAATAATAGCAATGCAACCCTGCATTGGCTTTAGTTTAATTTGTGCAATTGGCAAATTTTGCATTAGTCAATTGATTTGAGTTCACATTTCCCCACTTTGGTTTTGGCGTTTTCGTTCGAAAATTGTTGCATCGGCTTCAGTTGCTATACTCTGCTCTCTATCTATCTATCTTACTCTCTCTCTATATATTACGCTCTGATTGGTATTAGAAGATCACATTACTATTTAAAAAAAAAATCAACTTACTTGGCCTAAAGTAGTAATGACTCTGAGCCATTCGAAAAAAATTGATTTAACTTTTGAAAATTTTGCACAAAAAGCAACAATCAAACAATTTGAATTGTGTTTCTTAGCGAAAATTTGAATGAATAGAATTAAAGTTTATTTGCAGATATAACAGGAATACATAAAAAATCGTATATATTGAAATATATATCTAAAATAATTTAATACAATTTGAAAGAAAACATTTAATAGTTGACTGAAATCTATTTTGAATTATTTATTGACTTTGGTAACAAGTACTAAATTACATTTTAATTGAAAAAGATATATAATAACGCTATTTAAAATATATTTTATTTAATAAAAATAATTTCATTGCAAAATGTTTAATACTTTTTAATTCTGTTTGACATTTACATCATAATTAATTTAATAAATTGTTTAATAATTAATTTAATTAATTCTTAATTGATTGCATACATAAGATGCATAATTACACTTTTAAAAAATATTAAATTTAATTAATTATTTATATATTTTTTTTTTATAATATTTATATATTTGTAATATATTTTCATTAAACTATTTATTGATGAATTCTTCATTCTTCAGTTCAATATTGGCGTTATAATTTAGTAAATAAATCATAAAATTAATTAGTTTAATTAATTATTAACTGATTAATTAATTCATCAAATATTTTAAAGTTTAATTAATTCGTTATTAATTTTTTCAAATATAACATAGCTGAATTAATTATTTTTTAAATTATTTAATGATTTCATCGACTTTTTATTTAAAACTATGTTTAAAAAATATTCAATTTAATTAATAAATTAAAATTAAACTATTTTTTATTCTTAATTTAGTTCAATATTGGTGTTATAACTTAGTAAATAAATCACATAATTAATTAGTTTGATTGATTATTAATTGGTTTATTAATTCACCAAATATTTTCAAGTTAATTTTAATTAATTCCTAATTGATTTTTTCAAATATTTCATAGTTGAGTTAATTATTTTTTAAAATTATTTAATGGTTTCATTGACTTTTAATTGAAAACGATGTATAATCACGCTTTTTAAAATATATTTTATTTAACTAATATATTTTCATTAAGAAAGTTTTTGGTATTGCTAATTTCATTTAATATATATTAATTACTAAAATAAATCATATAATAAATCCATTTAATTAATTCTTGATTAATTAGTTCACTTAATAATTCATTTAATAAACTCTTAATTGATTCTTTAAAATATTTTATTGCTAAATGTAATATTTTTTGAGTTAGTCAATGAGTTTATAGTTGATTGTAATATTTTTTGAGTTATTTAGTGCATTTAACTACAAATACCAAATCAAAAAATGTTATAAAATCACACTATTTCAAGTATATACCTTATAAAGTTTTTATATTCAATGAAATATTTACTGGTTAGTTTTTAATTCAGTTTAATATTTTTGTTATAATTAATAAAATAAATCACATCATTATTTAATTTAATTATTTCTTGATAAATTAATTCACAGAATATTTCTTAATTGATTCTTTCAATTACTTCATAATTAACTGTAATATTTCTTAAATTGCTTAATGCTTTCGAAAACAATTTGTTTAATTAAAAAATGTAATTTATTTATTTTTAAATTAAAAATTTATCAATTTAGTTAAAAAATATATACGATTACGCTATTTCAAATGTGTATTTAAAATTGAATTAAAATATTTTCATTAAATAATTTCCGATTAATTCTTAATTAAATTAATTTATCAATTAATTATTAAATTTACTATTATTTACATCATAATTAATCAAAAAGTAATTAAAAATTAATACAGAATAATTACTGAATGAGCTTCAAATTGAAATATAAAACAAATATATATAATCAACCTTAATTAATATACATGCATTGATTAAAAAATATATAAATTAAATTCATTAAAGATATATAATCAGCCTTAATTAATATACATTCATTGAGATATTTTTAGGAATTCCTAATTTATCTTAATATTTACGAGTTTTATTTAATTAACTATTTAAATGAATTTCAGTGAATATTGATTAATTTACTAAGTTCAATATTTTCGATATCATGAATAAAATTAAATCAACTGAATAATTGACTAATTAATTCTTATTTACTTCAAACCCGTTTAAATATTTAGAATTAATAAAAGTCATAATTTCTAGTAAAATTGCGCCATTTGAAATACTCGTATTGTATAATTTAATTAAAAATAGTATATTAATCTTTTTTAAATTATAATCATAAATTGCAATTTTTTTTATTAATATGTTTTTTTGTTTGATTATTAAAATTATTTAATCATTACTCAATTTAATAATTATTTTTTCATTCAAAATAATTTTATTCAACTTATACATAATTTATTTAAAATTTTTATATTTCATGTGATTATTTGAAATTAAGTTCAATTAGCTAATATTTCATTTAAAATACACTTATTAATCATTTACATTAATTTAAACCATAAAGATAATTTTTAATTAATTAACCAATTCAATTCATTAATTAATTCAATACAAACATCACTTAAAAAGTTCAAAGAAATCAGAAACACAAAATTTACTAAAACAATTGAATGCTCTCAGTGCCCAAAAAGCTCGCTTAGAATATGTTTTGCTCTTCAATTAAAAATCTATAGCAAGCAATTAACTAATAAACTAAAGAAAAGTTAAATGAATTTTCGCTCCATCGTCCTCGAAGGTAGGTGATTCCCTAAATGTATGACAACAATACAGTAAATACCTATTGCTAAGCAAAAACAACACTCAATTGGCTTTCAAATAAATTAATTGCAAAAAACCTAACAAAAGACCACAAAAGAAACAGCGAACAAAAATCGAAATACCCACAGTACTCGTACAAGCAATGTTGTAGTAACAATAACAAAAACCAACCACAATGACAGCAATAAAAATACTGGCCACAAAAATTTAAACACCTGTACACTTGAGACATTGAAAGCCTTGAAAACACTGGGCTTGGGTCTTTAAGTTGGTACTTGATACTTTTGAAGTTAACGCCGAACTGTACAATTGTTTGATTTCCACATTGAATGAAGATTATTGCAAACATAAAGTTTGCTTTCAACACTCAGCCACTTAAAGGGGTGTAACAAAAACTAAACTAAAGCATGAGACATAAGCCCAGTGTGTTTCTGGGTGCCAAAATCTCAACAATCTGTTCATAATGTTATGGTTTCCGTTTTGTAGAATACATGGTATGATTTCCAAACTCTTTAGTTGACCACCCCGAGCTTATGTAGCGTAATGTTAAGTACTGAAGTAGATTACGTTTGTTTGAATTATTTCTAATGAAACTTACTTGGAAAGCAGTTGAGTTATTAGGTAATGTAGATACACTGTTCTATTGAAATTTTATGAAATTGAAAACAAAAATATTAGTAAACTATTTGCAAAACAGATTGATTTTTAAATCCTTAAATATAATACAGAAACTATATAAGTAAATCTATAAAGATAAGTCTAAAAAAGTTTAACAAGAAAACATATAAATATTTTAGAGCCCAATTGAGAAAATTTGTATTTTGATATTTAATGTATAACAAAATCCAATTCACAAAAGTTTTCACAAAATTCTTTGAAGAAATTGCTTTAATTTTAAAATGTAACTTTCAGATAAATTTAAAAGAATATCAAACCCTTTTAAAGTTAAACCGAAATTATGATATTTAAAATCTTTTCAGATGTTTTTCTTCCATGAAATTCCTATGCATCGTTCTTCTTTTGATATTCGACCTAGTGAACTCCCTTTCACTCTTCTGCTCGTATTTAGTTATCTAAAGATGGATCAAAGTAATCGACAGTCATCTCCTTAGCTATGAAACGAGTTATCTCTTCCCTTGCTCGTGTTTAGCTGTCCAAAGATCGGTTATATCCATCGACTTTCCACCTATAAACTATGCCACGTGTTATATCTTCCCACTGGTCGCGTTTAGCTTTCCAAATATTGGTCAAAATAATTGACCTTCCTTCTCTTAGCTGTGTCACCAGTAATATCTTCCCCTGCTCATATTTAGCTATTCAAAGATTAGTCATAGTAATCAACCTTTCTTCTCTCAGCTATCTCAAGACTTATAATCCAAGATCCTCCCATAAGCGACTGCTTTCACGAGTCTTAATCGCCCACTGCAGCAGTTCTAACTGCTCACTGGACCATAGCAAGGCACACTCAGCGGCTGGGCCTCACTCTGAATGAGCACTGTCGCAGCTGCGGCTCTGTAAATGAAGAAGAGAACATTTTGTACGTGATGTGCCAGTGTTCAGCTCTCCCGGGGGAGACTTAGACATCTTGGGACTCCTTTTCTGGGACCGTCATTTTTTAACGGTATCGCCCGTTTTATAGGGGAGTCTCTATGGCTTCCCTCTTTCACATGGAGCATCATAAGCTGCATAGTCCTAAGCTAATATAACCTTCATGAGTCTTCTTCGTATATTTCCTGGCGTGATTTCCCGGGGTTACATAATTATGAACTAAACCTTTAACCGTCGAATTGCTTAATCCAATCTCAGGGTCAAGTTCAAAGGATTCTAAATGTGAACTCTTTTCTCGTAAAAGAAAAAAGAAAGAGCATTCTTTTTATAAATACTTTTTCGAGCTTGAGAGACTCAAGAAGGGAAGTCCATTTCTGACTCACTTTTCTCTTAAACAAAAACATTCTATAAATCCAAACCTTTTTGAAATTCTTTTGTAACAACAAATGATACCTTCAAGAATTTGTTCAAAAAAGATTAAAACATGGTTCTCCAATGGTTTATAAAATCCCATATACTGAAAAGATCTTAAATTTATATTTTTGAAAATACAAGTATTCAATTAAAACTATTTTAAAATACAACTCTGACAAAATATTTAGCATTTAATTTAAATAAAATATTATTTCTGAAGGCTCTAAATACAGAATCAAAATTCGTTTTTAAATTAATTTTGTAATTAATAATTTTCATTAAAAAAATCTATAAAACCTTTTAAAAATATTACCAAAAATATAGTAACTAATAAAAATTTAAATTCATAATAAAAAATTATATCCATTTCAAATGTTTTCTAAATACATACTAAACTTTACTTAAACAAAAAGTCTCTAGTTGAGGATAACTTTAAGCAAATCCCTGCCCAGAAATCTGCTTTTCAGTAGTGCATTTCAGCTACATAAATCCAAGAGTTGTTAAGATGAATTATTGAATTTTTGTAACAGCGCAAACCTAACCTAAACCATCTGCCAGCAAATCCCCGTAGTTCTTGTAGTGGTCATGTGTTGTTTTGTTATGTCGTTAGCAGATGGCGTTTTCCGAACATTTGCGCAGTAAATATTTGAATTTTTGTAAAATCCAGTAGTGTGGTTAACCCTCTAGTGGAGATAATTTTTGATTTTTGTGGTACACCTTTTGACCACTTTTTGACTAAAACTACCAATTTCAACACTAAATTCTTAGTGTTTAGTACACACACACAATTTACAGTTACATGCCATAGTTCTCACTACAGCGCTACAACATGCATACATACGTACATGTCTACTTATACCTACACTACAGTCCAAAACAACAGCGTCATTACAAATTCTCCTCAAACTCAAAACATGCCAACAATTAAATTATACAAAAAGCATAAACAATAAAAAAACAAGAAATTCCAATCGAAAAACATTTTATGAGAACTTGTGCAATTTTACGAAACTATGGTGTGTGAATATAAATTTTATTTGATTTACGTATTCTTTTCTATTTCTTCTTCTACATATTTTTTTTCATTTGTATTTGAAATACTTAGACATCCTTATCCTTACCTGGTTCACCGTTTAACATACGCAGGGGATCACGTAGTTCACACAAGGTAAGCGATAATGACCGAAACACCCCGTCACACAATAAACAATGCCAGTGTTGCCATCATCATGCTCAATGTCCCCTCCATTGCACTCATTTGCACAACACCCCACAACACACATACGCCAACTGTTTCGGTATGCACAGCCCTTCGATGCGTTCATACAGTGTTGGCCAAAAATAATTTAAGGTGACCTTAAATGCACACTTCATGCGGCCCACAAAACATTTGCATTTAAAACAAATCCCTTTTAAAAAGGCTTGGTTAACTCTTAAGTTTTATCATCATCCTACATTGGACACCATTTTTTGTTTAAAAAAGAATAATTTCCTACAATAAAATATAACCCCAAAAATTTACTCAAAAGTCACGCACCAACACTTACGTATCACTTATTACTCGCCAAATGTCATAACTAAGCTAACGTGCCGTCGTATTCGTCGAATCTATGCGTTAACCTACTCAATGCATAATTAATCAACACATGTGCTATATATATATATATTATCTGACTATCTATAACTATCCAATAACTATATATTTTTGTGGTGTTTATGTTTTCATATTTGTCAAACATTGCCCATTGGCCACTAAACGGCTCACACACGGCCCACAACTCACCTCATCGACGCGCTTCGTGTTGTCACGTGTCACATCTTCATTGTCCCCACACGACGCCTATCAATCGTTCATGTATTTTTGTTCGTACTTCATGTCCCTTAATGAGAACTTCTTTCGGTTTTTGGTACTTTTGGAACTCACACTTATTTCCTTACTAATTGTTACACCATTTTATTTCGCTGTTACAATGCAATAACGACGCTTTGGGTTGATTACAAAATGACGTCGCAAAATGTCACTTTGGTTGTCATATCAAATTGAATTTTTGTGCTTATGTTTTCAACATTATTGTCTTGTGGTTTGTTAATAGTTTTTATTTTTTTTAATATTTTTTAATTAACTGTTTTGTATCTTTTCACCATCACCACTTTTGACTTGTGTTTTAGTTTTCGTTTGTAAGAAAAAATTTTTAAATTGTAAATCAAATTTTCAGTTGAAATCTTTTAACGATTTTAATCTTTAACGATTATCTCTATCCACGTTTCGTCTTTCATTGATTGAATGCAGTACACAATACGAAATGGACGCGGGCGTTTCGGCATACCGGGCAGCGATCGCAAGCCGCTTGTACTGTCAACATATCAGGATGCACAACAGCATTTGCCCTATGCGGATGACTCGAATGCGGTAACGCCAATGTCCGAAGAAAATGGTGCTATCATTGTGCCGGTATACTATGGCAACCTAGGTGAGTTCAGATACACAAAGTAGATACACCAATCAGTGGCGCACACCGGATTTTGTTTCGGGGGGGGTTTCGTGTAACTTTTTTGAGAACTTTGAAATGGAATAAAATTTAGATGTATGAATCTACAGACTGAGATCCAAAACATGTACAGTATGAAGGTATAGTATATCAGTATGAAGTGAGCCTCAAGATACAAATGTCGCGATAGGGAATATTTGTTGTGAACGAGCCTTAATTTTTTTTTGTTTTGTTGCTATGACATCTGTCAAGCATATTTATTATATATCAAGTCATTGAACAAACAACATCATATTTTTTCATCGTGTTAAAAATGTCGAATTTTGTACCAGATAGTGATGATTTGCGGAAAGCATTAATTTTTTTGTTTTCATTTGAAGAAAAGTGCTGCAGAGTCGCATCGAATGCTTGTCGAGGCATATGGTGATCATGCTCCATCAAGAGCAACATGCAAAGGATGGTTTCAACGGTTCAGAAATAATGATTTTGATGTGAGAAATGAAGAACGTGGAAGACCACCAAAAAAGTTTGAAAACGCCGAATTGCAAACGATATTAGATAAAGATGACACTTTGAGTCAAAAGCAAATGGCAGAAATGTTAAATGTTGCACAAGGAACAATTTCTGTCCGTTTAAAAGCTATGGGAAAGATCCAAAAGTGTGGAAAATGGGTGCCACATGAATCGAATGAAAGGCAGATGGAAAACCGAAAAAACACTTGCGAAATTTTGCTTCAAAGACACGAAAGAAAATCAATTTTGCATCGAATTGTTACTGGCGATGCAAAATTTATCTATTTTAAGAATACTAAACGGAAAAAAATCATGGGTTAATCCGGGACAACCTTCAACATCGACTGCAAAACCAGATCGATTCGGCAAGAAGACAATACTGTGTGATTGGTGGGACCAGAGCGAACAGACCTGGCGAAACCGTTAATACTGATCGTTACCGACAACAAATGATCAATTTGAACCATGCATTGATCGAAAAACGACCAGAATGGGCCAGAAGACACGGCAAGGTAATTTTGCTCCATGGCAATGCACCTGCACACAAAGCAAGACCGGTTCAGGATACAATCAAAGCTGGGAGCTGCTACACCACCCGCCGTATTCACCAGACTTGGCTCCTTCCGACTACCATTTGTTTTCATCGATAGGACACGCATTGGCTGAGCAGCACTTCGATTCCTACGAGGAAGTCGAAAATTGGGTGTCTGATTGGTTTGCTTCAAAAGACAAACAATTCTATTGGCGCGCTGTCCACAAATTGTCTGAAAAATGGACAAAATGTGTGGCTAGCAATGGCCAATACTTTGAATAAAATGTTTTTACTTTCCCATTAAAAATTAGTGTTTTATTTTCGCAAAAAAGGCTCACTTCATACTGAAATACCTAGTATGTTTCCCCTACCTGACATATTTTGGTCCTGAAAGCTCAAAATAGAAAATTTATTTAAAGGAGACTATTTTTCTCTTTTATTTGATACCCATATCTTGCACAACCGCAAATATTTGAAAAAATATTTGAAATGTGTATGTCCTTAAAATTTTAAAGTCCTTTAAAAATCACTTTGGGTCAGAAAATGGAAAACTAAATAAATAAAATTCCAGGTAAATGACCTCTAGTTTCACGCCTATATCAACATTTGGAAGGGTCTCGGAAAAATTAAAAAATTTTTTCGCACGGTGTAATAAATGAAAAGTTGGTGTTTTCACTCAGTGCATCATAACTTTGTCATTTTTCTTTCGATTCCATTGATGGTAGGCTTAATATTTGCGCAAATAATAGGTTTTTCATCTTAGGTCTTAAAACCAAAGGAAATAATTTATTTTATCTATAAAAAACATTCAAAAATTTATGATTTTTGAAAATGGTCGAAAAATTCAAATTTTTTACAACTTTCATCGTCAGTAATTTCTCCAAATCTCATCTGATTCGGACAATCTGTATATCTCTGGAAAAGCTAAGGTATTATCTTCTGACCGACGGACATCTTGTGTTAGTCAGATGGTTCGTTTACGAGATATGTGCTCATAACTGAAACAACAGGGTAAAAACTGGTTTTTCCAAGATTTGAAAACGCTTTTAACAAAATTGTTTTGATCTTCAGTTTCGTGTTCAGCGGCCCAAAGTTAGTCTAGAAAAAACCTTTTTTTAGGTGCATTTTTTGTGTCGAGTCGTGTTATTGATGATTTAACATATATGCGACGGTTTTAAATTAAATGTCTGTACTAACTTAAAAATATTTCGGGGGCTTTGAACCCCCAAACCCCCCTCCCCCCTGTGTGCGCCACTGACACCAATATATCTAAGTGAAGTCAGTTGTTGGGATCAGGAGACTGAAACATCAGTTGGGTGTGTTTGGTGGGTAGAAGAAAGGTAGATGTGTAGAAGAAAGGTTGATGGGTAGAAGATAGGGAGATGGGTAGAAGAACGGTAGATTTGTAGAAGATGGGTAGAAGAAATTTAGAGGGGTAGAAGATAGGTAGAAGAAATTTAGATGGGTAGAAGATAGGTAGAAGGAATTTAGAGGGGTAGAAGATGGGTAGATGGGTAGAAACAAGGAAGATGAGAAGAAGATCGGTGGATGAGTAGAAGATCAGTAGATGAGTAGAAGATCGGTAGATGGGTAGAAGATAGGTAGATGGGTAGAAGAACGGTAGATTTGTAGAAGATGGGTAGAAGAAATTTAGAGGGGTAGAAGATAGGTAGAAGAAATTTAGATGGGTAGAAGATAGGTCGAAGGAATTTAGAGGGGTAGAAGATGGGTAGATGAGTAGAAGGGTAGAAACAAGGAAAATAAGAAGAAAAATCGGTGGATGAGTAGAATATCGGTAGATGGGTAGAAGATCGGTAGATGGGTAGAAGATAGGTAGATTGGTAAAAGAAGGGTAGACTTTTAGAAGATAGGTAGAAAAAATTTAGATGGGTAGAAGATAAGTAAAAGAAATTTAAAGGACTGGAAGATAAGTAGTTTGGTAGAAGCAAGGTAGATGAGAAGAAGATCGGTAGATTGGTAGAAGCAAGGTAAATGAGTAGAAGATCGGTAGATGGGTAGAAGATAGGTAGATGGGTAGAAGATAGGTAGATGGGTAGAAGATAGGTAGATGAGTAGAAGATGGGTAGAAGAAATTTAGATGGGTAGAAGATAGGTAGAAGAAATTTAGATGCGTAGAAGATAGGTAGAAGAAATTTAGAGGGGTAGAAGATGGGTAGATGGGTAGAAACAAGGAAGATGAGAAGGAGATCGGTGGATGAGTAGAAGATCGGTAGATGGGTAGAAGATACGTGGATGGGTAGAAGAACGGTAGACTTGTAGAAGATGGGTAGAAAAAATTTAGATGGGTAGAAGATAAGTAGAAGAAATTTAGAGGACTGGAAGATAAGTAGTTTGGTAGAAGCAAGGTAGATGAGAAGAAGATCGGTAGAGGGGTAAAAGATAGGTAGATGGGTAGAAGATAGGGAGATGGGTACAAGATAGGAAGATGGGTAGAAGAAACGTAGATCGATATGATATAGGTTTATGGATAGAAGATAGGTAGAAAATAGATAGATGGGTAAAAGATCGTTAAGTGGGTAGAAAAAAGGTAGATGATTGGTAAATGAATAGAAAAAAGGTAGATGGGTAGAAAATAGGTTTATAGGTAGAAAATAGGTTTATGAATAGAAGATATATAGATGGATAGAAAATAGGTAGTTGGGTAAAAGAAAGGTAGATGGGTAGAAGATACCTTTAATTGTCGTCAATCACTGAAAACTATATAAGTTCTAGAATATAACTGACTGAGTTAGCTGTTCACCGAAAAGGATTTTCTCCTGTCTTGCCTGTTTAACTCATAAAGATCTTGAGATGTTTTGAACGACCACATATTTTACGATCCGTACTCTGAACTGCTTTTTAAATGTATTTCCCAACTGATCACAGCGATAAATTTGTTCTACTTGAGTATTTTATGGGAGTTAAAGCACAACGTACAGAATGTACAACGTATTTGCTACAATTTTATTAGCTTGCAAATTTTTGTACTACTTAGTGATTAAATTAAATTTTCCTTTGCGTACCTTCGATCAGATCTTAAATATTCCTTCGAATTTCTTTAAACTAACTCATCAGACACTTATCCGCTCGCTCACTAGTTTGGGCACCTTTAATCAGATCTTAGATCTTATTTTAGTAAATCAAGATCGAGTTTCTTACAATTCTTCATATTTTCTGTACAATTTTGTATTCGACTGAAAGAGATCTTTGGTAGTTTCCGAAACGAGATAACAGAGATTTGCCAATGAAAATCCACTAAAGAACTGTCTCCTTCATTAAGGGTGCATGAATCATGTACTAAGACCTAAGAGATATATGAAGAAGCATATTTTTTGTGAAAGTTCAAAGATTTGTTTATTCATAGATAGATCAGATATTCGCTGCAGAAGCACCTTAAACCATAATTTAATCTAATGACATAATCCTTAATGAGATCTTCTTAAAACGGACCCAATAACCAAGGACCGTCTGAAACAGATATCTTTCAAAGTTGATAGGAGCTTTTTATGGGCCAAAGACTGTTCAAAAACTGACTAAAAAACCTTCTTCCAGAAACTCAATGTCATACAATAATTTATAGTTATTTCAAAACCCATATAAGCAAATCTGTTTCGCTCTCTTTACAGGTTCTAGACACTCATCGTATACCTCGCATCAGTCCAGAATCTCCTACACGTCACACGGTGATCTGCTGGGAGGCATGGTTGCAATGGGCGTCAGCACAATGACCAAGGAGAGTAAATTGCGCAGTCGCAATACACGCAATCAATCGGCTGGTGCAACGAACGGCACCAATTACGCCGATACCAATCACAAGGAACAACATCGGGACTATGTAATGAATTATTTATGGAAATTTTACTACTTATATTTCACAAAACTATAGTATTTGAAGCCATTTGCTTATTGTCATAATAATAGTGAAAATATTAAAATGTCTTACTCTCTTTCTCTCTCTTTTTGATGCTCAGGAAATGGGCCTTGAATGCACCGATGAAGCTGGAAAGATAAAACAAAATGACAATCCTTTTATTGAGCCCGTCCAAACACAAACGGTGGTCGACATGAAAGGTAGATTTGTTGCCCCGCCCCCCCCAAATAATTCACTGTCATATTCTCTCTCTACTCTCTGCACATGCGTCTTCTCGACCTCTTTTGCAGATGTGATGGTCCTGAACGATATAATCGAGCAAGCCGCTGGTCGGCACAGTCGCGCTAGTGATCGAGGTGGTAAGAGACGCCACGCTACTACAATGCAAAAACATATACTATTCAAATTTCTTTTCGATGGTTTTCGATTTTAGCCAAATGTTTTACCAGTTTTCATTGATTTTGTTTTTCTTTCAAAATGCATTCGATTTTCATTGTAAATATGAAACGTTCATGTTCAAGGTTTTTCGTTGTTTATGTTTATGACAATTTTTGTCATTTTTGTTCCATTGATGTTGTAATCTTACTGATTGGATTCATTGAATTTATGCTATTGGACTGTTGTGTAAATATTTCCTACGTTCTTTATTTATCAAAAAACAACAACAAATAATGTTTTACTATACTTGTCCCTCTCTCTCTCTCTCTCGCTCTGTCTATCTATCTATCTTTTCTGTCATGAGATAAAACTGAACAAGTGCTGCAGTAATTCTCAATTAATTCACAAAACTAATACACAAATTCAAAAAGAAAAAATTTTACAAAATTAACAAAATTTCTTTATTTACTTAATGAACGCTTTTTTATGATTTAAACTTACAAACAAAAAATGTTATTTGCTATATTTCACTTACTAACTTTTGATCATAATTAATTTTTAAAATAACATATAAATATTTTGCATACTTAAGGTCGATGCTATGAGAATGCCAAAACAATTATATTCCATTAATATGGCAAATTGAATGCCCCCAACAAACTTTCAAACGAGTTGTTGAAAGACGCACTACCGAATTTCTAAACCCATCCCCTATGCCGCTCACTCCTGGCACGTTACTTCCAATGCCTCGGCTTTTACTAATCTTTAAATGAAACTTAACTATAACGTTTTTTTATAAGATATTTTTAAGGAATGTATATAAAAAACTGTTCCCTACCCAAACACGAGGCATGCAACGAACGCTGTTCCCCTGTGCGTGCCAACACAGCAGTCATTCATTATCATTGACCATACTTACATCAAAATATTTGATTAAACATTGTTTTTTTTTGTCAATTGCTGCTTTTACCCCTTTAGACCGAATCGCAGAATTGTGCAGGTGCTTTGAAATATAAGAAAAATTTCATAACGAAATGATTTTCGAAATACTTGGGAATAGTTTCATCATGAAATCAGCAAGATGATGAAATATTTATTCAAAAACTGTGTAGAAAATATTTTCCAAAATATTAACGTTTCATGTTGTGATCAAAGACAATTTTCCTGGTTGAATTTTCTTTGTAAAAATATTTTTTTTTCATAAAAAAATTGTTTAAAAAACAATAAACATAAACAAAATTATTAAAAAAAAATCTATTTTTTTATAAAAAAAATTATTTAAAAAAATATTTTTTTAATGAAAAAACCTTTTTTTATGAAACTCTTGTAGTTTGTTTTGAGAACTGAGAAGGTCGGTCTTTAATCCTGACCATTTCTCTTTTATGTATTTTTCCAAATTGTTACACAAAACGTTAATAGGACTGTGTGAGTTTCTCTATATTAGTGCCTCCTTCTTAGGTATCAATTCCATGAAAAGATATGTAAATAAATATGTTTACATATAAATGAAGTTTTAAGGTATAAACAAAATTGTAACAGCTCCTCATTTACTCCCTCCGGGATTAGTCCTTCTACACTTCCTCCTAGACATTCTCTAACCTTTATTGGCTTGTTTCATCTTTCGGCTCTTCTAAATTCTACCTCCTACTTTTGAATATAATTCGCGTAACATGTGCGCTCGCCATGGCTACATCATTTGTCGTCATTGCATCGATTGTAATTAATATCCTTAATGCCATTGGTTTTTATTTTATTGTTATCAACCAAACTTTATCTTAATTCTTTCTTTCTATTTTCTTTGTTTATCGAATTTTTTATATACTGTTATAAGTCTACTACTACTAACTACCAACTTAAATGAACTTCTTTGACTCGTCCATTTTACCCACTACGGTGATGCCAACAGCAATTTAAATACTCAATAATCAACAACAACAAATTCAACATGAAATATTTTGAAACAACAAACAAACAAAAAATTATAACTAAATAAAAATTGTCCACACATTCACTCACATTTTGCTATAATTTACAATTTTCAACTTTAATTCATTTGTAATTGCGACATTCTCTCTGTGAGCCGCAGACGCCAAACTCTTTAAAACAGTGTACCAGAGTTGCCGTCGCGCGCAGTATTTGAATGCACTCAGAATTCGTGGCGTCTGCTGCGCACTTTGAGAAGAGAGAGGTTTATACGTTCGCTCAGCTCATGCGTAACTTAGACATTTTTGCAATTAGTTCAATTAAATGCCCAACGCATTAAGCATTACTGCATTGATTATTTGCCATTAGTTGCATGCAATGATTTTTCTTTACAATTTTCTTATTGTTTTGGTAGTTGTTTGCATACTAAGTAGAATTGTTAGTGCTCTTTCGAAGCAAAGCCATTGCAAGTAAAAGTTTGCAACAAGTATTTTTAGCTACAATTTTGTTCAATTTATTCGATTACAAGCATTTTGCAACGCATGCTCAAACTCAGTTTTTATCAATTACCAGTTCATTATTTGTTTATTTCAACAAATACCAATCAAACGTTTGACATTTGTGCCACCTTACCGTAGTTACTTGTATTTGTAGTGTGTAGTTGAAGTTGCTTTATTTCAAACGTTATTGTGCATACACACTGAGACATTTTTCCAGTGCACATCGAGGCCAAAATGTATTCGGAAAATTTCAAAAATTGTTTATCTAAAAAATATAAAAAATTTTAGCTATTAAATTAGTTCGTATTACTTTTTAAAATTATTTGAATATGCAAATTTTAGAAGTAAATAAAAATAAATCGGCCTTGACTGTAGCGTGCGAAAAGTTTCTTTAATGTTTGCACTGCAATTTTCATTTCAATTTCAAATTACAAAAATTGTTAGCAATAGTCAAATTTTTTTAAACAAAAAAGGTTTTCATAATGCTATTTAAAAAAAATTAAATAAACTTTTGGCAGCAAAATTTAAGATAAAATACGAAATTTTGCAGAGTTACAGACAACAATTTGAACAGTTTATTTCAACTAAAGTGATCAATTAGCTCAAGTGTAGTAATTTTAAAGAAATTTTAAATGAAAACCCAGATTAGGTTGAATATCATCAGATCCGTTTTGAACAGTGCCAGCGTAATCTAATCTAAGCGAGTAATCTGCTAGTGTTGGTAACGTTCTGCCAGGGTTAACCAGCCGCCTATTGCTAGTAGTCTTAGGTGCTTGGCAGCAAATTCTTCCTAAACAATGCTGGCTGGCTATAAGAGCGACTTTTTGTCTCCTCATCAGAGTTCACCATATCAAGAAAGCAACAACAAAACAACACTCAAAAACTTATTTGGTGAACCAGTGATACTTGATACCTGCCCTATACTCCTTTAACTCTGGTAAAGTCCTTCCAATTTCATGAAATCAACTTTCTGCAGGTCCTCAATATTTTCTGCCTATTTTTTGCAAGTTATAAAACTGTTCCCACCCTGAAAATACTCTTTCCCCACTTACTACAACCCTTTTCATCTTATAATTGTTGATCCTTACATATTTTGTGGTTTTAAGAAACTCTTCCTAGTTTTTGAAAACTCTTCCCACTCTTCAAATGACTTTCCTCATTCATAACACTCTTTTCTGCTAAAAAAAAAATTTCCAACTGCCCACGAAACTATTCCCACCATGTTAGTGAATGTAATCTTTTGAGAATCTACCCCGTTTACAGAAAACTTTTAGCAACTTTTATAGCGCTTCTCATCAAATTTAAACTCGTCCCACCTTGTAGTGGCCCCTTGACAAAAACATGCAACAAACACCTGAAACACATTTTAAAGCTCCTTCAGCTCTGATTGTAGTTCAGAATTTGTAAATTGGTCAAACTGAACAATTTGACTCGCGTACGCCTCAAATACTGACACTGTTTGCCGCCTAAAATGTAATCTTTTTCTTCCTTTTCATTAGGATTATTTAAAGCTTTTTCAACAGTCCCTCATAGTCAGCAGTGTTGTACTCGTATTCACTTTACTTCACAGAACATCGTATTTAAAAGTTCCTAACTAACATACATTTCCTAAATTTGAGTATTTTAAAAGTTCTTAAGTACTTAAAAGTTCCCAATCAGCATAATCGACCCCAAAGTTGAGTCTAGTTGCCTTCATTATTATCTTTCACTAAAGTTGAACTCTGTACGCTCCTCTCAACAATTCACTGTAGTGCAAATCGATATATTTACTTTAAAAGTACCATTGTACTTTAGTAATAGAACTTTGCAACCATCTTTGAAGCTTTTCCAGTTGTACACGTAGTTAGTATTTAAAGTAAAAAATTTATCTACCTACTTCAACCACCAATTCTTTAAAATCTCTAGATTTTAGGCTTAAAGTACAGTTGATTCAATCAAAAACTAGCAGTTGCCATAGCCACCAAACGTCACTAGACATAAGCCTCTCTTGCTCACATGACACATGTCACGCCGCTCTCAATATTAATGCATCAATTTTCCACGGTGACTTTGAGTGAGTTTTGAGCCAAATTTTGCCAATGGTAAATGAAAACCTAAAAGTTTAAAATTTAAATAACGAAAAAATTGTTTTGTTTAAGAAAAATTTTTAATTTTGCCAAGCGTAGAAAAAATAAAGTTTCAACAAAAAATAACGCAACCACAACAACAAGTTAATGAATTTGCCAAACAAATGAAGTGCTAGAAAAACAACTGAAATCGACGAAGTCAAAGTTGGTCAATCTCGACTAATTCACAACTTTATGGTTCAGTCTCCGTTTACTATTTTCCAACAGAGGACGACGACGAAGATGGTCCGACACTGAAGGACAAGGCACTCGAGGCCTTACTCAAAGGAATTGATATATTTTGTGTGTGGGACTGCTGCTGGGTGTGGTTAAAATTTCAGGAATGGGTCTCGCTGATCGTCTTCGATCCGTTCGTCGAGTTATTTATAACGCTGTGCATTGTCGTCAATACAATGTTCATGGCCATGGATCATCACGACATGAACAAGGAGATGGAACGCATACTGAAGAGCGGCAATTATGTGAGTTGCAAACTCTACGATAAAATAGTCGAATTCATTTTTATGAAATTCATATTTCAGTTCTTTACGGCCACCTTTGCCATTGAGGCCACCATGAAACTGATGGCCATGAGTCCGAAGTACTACTTTCAGGAGGGCTGGAACATATTCGATTTCATAATTGTTGCGCTGTCACTGCTGGAACTGGGACTCGAGGGTGTACAGGGTCTATCCGTGTTGCGGTCGTTTCGTTTGGTAAGATCACCCACAATTGTTGCGCCACAGCTCTCAACGCAATTCTTTCTAAATATTCTGAACAATCTATCAAAGAAATCGGACTGACAAGCAATTTTCAGTCCTTACACACCTTACATGCATTAATATTGTACCGTTAAAGTTCAGCTATATAGGTTAACGTACTAAAATCTCTCGTAATCGCCAACATCCGTTCACTGTCTAACGTTTATTACCGAAACACTTGCAGCTGCGTGTTTTTAAATTAGCCAAGTCGTGGCCAACGCTTAACTTACTCATATCCATCATGGGTCGTACCGTCGGTGCCTTGGGCAATCTAACCTTCGTATTGTGTATCATAATCTTCATATTCGCCGTTATGGGAATGCAATTATTTGGCAAAAACTACACAGGTACTAGGAGCGCGTCAGCCATGACAAAGCCACGCCAATATCGTAAAAGCATTCGCTTACGATATATCACAATTGCATTTTCCAAACAGTTTTCTATTCCTTACTTAAATTAAATACTTTTTATAATATCGCTGATTTTTTGTCTAAATACCTAACCTAAATGTATACGTTAACAATAATACTTAGCTCAACCGTTAAGCCAAACCAATACACCACTACTACAAATGCATTCCTGCATATGCCAAATCAAGCTTTGAGCACGTTTTTTATAGCTGAGCTTCTTGAAACTGCGACAACATTTAAAAGTTGTGTAAATTTTTAAATATTTAAGTTGAAATAAGTTGAACTCATGCCATGCCGTTTGCGTTCCTAGTTGAGTACATTGGCGAATGCAAAATTTTCGCGTCGCAGACCGTTATTTGCAGATTGTAACTTGCTCTTCTATTCTATGTCTAGATTTTAGGTGCTTTTTAGGTTAAAGTTGAGGGCCATCATTTGTATATCTCTGGTACTTGTATAGATCTTGTAAAAAGTCAAAAATGGTTATAACGACATACGTTATAACGTAATGCATACAACGATTATGGTTCTGATGGCACAGTGCATTTAATGACATGCATAAAAAGAGCTTAATGCATGTAAGGACAACATACATAATGAAGTACGGCAAATAACGACGCCTGGTAAATAACTATAATAAAACGGCAGCATATAATATGGAAAAAATATGATATAAAACGACTTTTTGTATATAACTATGTTCTAACGACAAAATATATAATAAAGTATGGCACATAATAAAAAACCGACATATAACAACAGAAATTGTTCAAACTATGCCACATATAAAATAGTATAAAGGCTTCAGAAATAGCATAGTGTGCCAAAGAAACTCCGCATTGTGCAATTACAGTGTTTTTTAATGAAATTATACATAAAACGGTTACGTTAAAGCAACATAATGGTTCTAACAACATAATATATTTACAAATATAACGTCTAACAGCATCGCTAAAGAGTTTTCAATGACTTATTTTATATAACGTTACCAGTTAAAGTAGTGAAACACAGATAACGTTCAAGTGTTCAGGTGAAAATTAATTTTTTAATATCAAAATTAACTAAAATATGACTTTAAGTTAAAATTATAAACGAAATAACAAAACTGACTCAAATAGTTTGTAGTTATGAAAACATAGCACGTTATAATGGTTATAACGACGCACAAATTCATTAAGCAACAAACCGTATATTAAATAATGTAAAAAACCCAAACCTTTTGGTAGTAAAAACATAAATCGTTATAACTTCACACAATTTCAAGTGACTTTAGTGTCGTTATTAACTGAAATATAACTTCAACCAGGGGCGTAGCCAAGGGAGGGGTTTAGGGTGTCAGAACCCCCCCATAGCCTATAATTTGTCAATATTTTCAATCACAATGCATCGTATGTACGTTCCCACATTAGCAAAAAGGTCTTTTCATCTTTAAATATTTAAAAGAATATTAACAAAACCCTTTTTTTTACCGAAACTAATTTGTTTTTTTAATAGTCACGTTTAGGCTTAATACAGCGATTTGCATGTTCTAAAAACATGTCTAAAGAGTAGTTTAGTTCGTCAACCGGAATGTCCTTCAGGATATCGGTACAAGCCTTTTGGATGGTTTCTACGTTCTCAAAACGCTTTTTTCATCGGCAAATGCATTCTTTGAAAACGTGAAATTCGCACGGTGCCACATCATGTGAAAACAAGGAGTGGTTGATGGTTAAAATTCCACTTTTAGTAAACAAAAAAACAGTCAAAACAAGTGTCAATAGATGGGATGGCATCCTTCGATAGCCAAATGTTCAGTTAAAATGCAATAAATTTATGCAATTGAGATGCTTAACCTTCGCCTTACTAAAGATGATCCCAGGCACTTCCGCTGCTATTTTGAGTAAACTCACAATAAATATATAATAATGTATAATAATAATAATAATTCATACTTCCGTATTTAGTATCTTCCTCTGGCGATAGTTCGTATTTCGAAAAAAGGCCTAACTTTAATGATTTATTTTGAGACTATGGAAAATATTAGAAGATTTCTTTCCAGAGGGTTTATTGAACACATAATGAGGTACGCAAAAATAAATTTATCGTGAATGCGAAAGCGCCTGGGATCACCCAAGTACATTTGTATAAAAAATGACAAAATTCAAGTTTAAAAATGAACAAAGTTTCAAAAAAATATTTTTTCATGTTATTGAAAATTACCTTAAAATGTTTGCAGATATTAAACATGAATATTAAAAAGATCACCCGGGTGGGTATAAGTAAAGCGAAGGTTAAATCCAATTTCAAGAATTTCAAAGAAGATTTTGGCTTATCTTTTATGAATTACCGCCCAGTTTTGATCTACGGTGATCGCGGATTCAGTTGGCTAACTCTTTGGTCATCATTTATGTTCTGGCAATCGTTTTTAAATCGCTTTTACCATTTATGAACTCCACCACGGTATAAACAAAAATCACCATAAACTTGGTCCATCAATTTAAATGCTTCGGTTAAAGTTTAAACATTTTTAAAACAAAAGTTAATATTGGATATTTGTTCGATGCACATTTTTGTACGATGACACAAACATACTTCCACTTCAGATGCAATAACTTCGCTTTCAGTCCACCAAATTTCATGAAATTTTTACTAAAAATCAGGGAAAAAATTTAGTTTTTAATGCATTAAGTCACATAAGCCACAACAAAATGCCCTATTTCGAAAGTGCACTTTACTTTAAAAAACATGTAATACTAAACTGTAGTGTCCGACCGAATATTCGGTTTCGGCCCAAATAAGAGGTTTCGGTTTCAGTTTCGGCCAAAAAATGGCCGAACGGCCGAAACATAAACTTTCTGGAATATTTTTTACATTTTATTGTGTAGCGAGTGAACAGCTACTTAACGCAGCCGAGCAGATATATAGTAAATAAACTTCTTTTTTAGAACATAATACTAAATTATTTAATTTTGAATATTAGCGAGTAAGGTACGAAAGGATGATTTTTTTATGTTTATGTTTTTAAAAAATGAATTAATTGTTTTTATAAATAAGTATTTATTTATGTTATGTTTGTTTGTTCTTTATTTACTTAAAGTAAAATTCGTTGGTTGAAAAATGGTGATTTTGATGCTTGATGTGGTGATTTTTATTTCAACTAGAAAGTTCGGTTTCGGCCGAATATTAAAAAAAAAACCCAAACTCGGTTTCGGTTTCGGCCGAAAAAAGTGGTTTCGGTCGGACACTACTAACCTGGCAACAAATTTTTTTAAAACCCCCGCCCCCATGACCAAGTTCTGGCTACGCCCCTGACTTCAACTGACCAAAAATTTATTGAACAACATAAACAACTTAACATATTTATAATTATGTCAATATAACACTTTATAACGCTTATAACGACACACAATTTTGTGCTTTTAATGTCGTTATTAACCAAATTAATTAAAATATGACATAAACCAACAAAAAATATATTTCATTACTTAAATAACTCAAAATGTGTATAGTTGTGTAAATATAACTCATTATAATAATAATAACGTCACACAATTGCGTGCTTTTTATGTCGTTATTAACTAAATTAACTACAATAGAGCTTAACCCCACAAAAAATATATTAAATAACATAATTAACTCAAAATATTTATAGTTATGTAAATGTAACACCTTATAATACTTATAACGTCATGTGCCCTCAATGCCGTTATTAACTAAATTAACAAAATTATAACTTAAAACGACAAAAATATATTGAAAAACAACTTATAACACTTATAACGTCACACAAATTCATGTGCCTTCAGTGTCATTATTAAATTAATTAACCAAAATATGGCTTGAAGCTACAAAAGATACATAAAATAAACTAAATAACCTAAACAATTTGCAGTTAAATGATTTTACACGTTATATCGCTTATAACGCCACACAAATTCATATGCCTTCAATATCGTTATAACTGTTTTTGACTCTACTCGATGATTTCTAGAAGCCCCAATCCAAGCAAACCGCAGCCGCTTATTTAGGTTCAACCACAAACTGTTCATTATTTAACATTTTATATGACAAACATTTTTGTATATGAATTTTCCTAATCCTGTAACAAAACAAAAAACATATTTCAAATTGTTGGACCAATATTGTACGATTTATTAACTTGTTCTATATACATTATTTTCCTTCCTTAACGCTTTGCCCGGCTTACTAACCAAATTTCATGCCAACCATCCAAACCACCAATTATGAACCCAACCGGCACAACGCTAACAACACCGACACCATCTATCACCACCATCAACACTCCCAATGATCATCATAATCTGTTTCTACGATATTGCAACAAAAACAACAAAATACCTAAAATTTTGAATAACGACAAATGAAATTGCAACGTGCGTGCAGCTTCGAGTTTTCAAATTGGCAAAATCTTGGCCAACGCTAAATTTACTCATTTCGATTATGGGCCGCACAATGGGCGCATTGGGTAATCTAACCTTTGTCCTTTGCATTATCATCTTCATATTTGCCGTTATGGGAATGCAACTGTTCGGAAAGAACTACACGGGTAAGTAGCGACCGTCAAAAGCAACTCGCCAGAAAGTTTCGTGTCAGTTTGTTTGTTCGTTTGTTGGTTTGTTACTATAGTTTGTGTGTGTGTGTGTTAGTTCCGATTTCAATTTCTGTTAAGCAATGTATCGATTCGTTTATAAATATCTGTACTTGTAAAAATAGTTTCGTTTCGAGCACAATTTCTACTAATTTGTTATGAATCCTAATTTATTTTACTAAAACATGAAAGAAGTGTTTCAACTTGTGTTTGGCTCATTACAACAACTGCAAAAGTAAAACTTTTGACCGAACTGTCTTAGGGACCACACTTTCTTAGCGATCTCTTGGAATTATAGGCTCAGTTATATGAAAGGAAATGGTTGGAACTTGGTTAAAGTAAAATCCAATAAGGAGAGAAATAAGCCACTTTGGGCATTTCGTTTTACTGACAGCTAAGCATTTTATTGTGCCAGACACAACTATAGGCTCGAGCTTGAAGATTTTCTGAATATTTTGGGGATTCTTCTGGAGTTATTTGTGCCATAATCAGTTATCGGTTGTTGAAATAAATCCAACAAAGCGAGAAATAACCCACTCTGTGCCTTTTAGTACTGATGACTTATTTGTTATTTTTACTATAAAATCGATTATACGAAAAAGAACAATTTTAACTCAATTGGAATGGTTGGAATAAATTGGAATAAAGAAAGCAATAGTTCAGGAAAGAGAGAGATTTCAAGGGAAAATTCAAGAAACTAAGAAACTCAGAAATTTCTTTCTTTTCTGAAGCGCACACAAATTGCTTAGAGAACTCTGAGGTTTTCAATCTCTTTCATTCTTCAATCACTAACATTCAATGAAGTCTCTGTGGTCACTTCGAAACGTAACATAAACTTTTTTATAATATTAAATCTTTCGAATCTCTCTAACCGACACAACTCTTTGTTCTGCTGGAGATTTTAACATAACTAATTTTTTAAGAAAAAAATGTTTACGAAATTCTGCTTCTTCTTCAAGTTCTTCGTTAAATTTTCTAAAAAATAAAACAGCTGCTTGAGTTTAGTTCGATGTTTTTGGGTAATTTTTCACAACGAAACAACGATCAGATATAGAATTTCAAGTATTAAAACTCTATTCATAAAGTCAGATGTAGAATTCGTCAGATGTAGAATTTCACTACAAAAGAACGGAATTTTTCCTATACGGTCAAATAAAGAATTTCAAAGTGAACGTGTATGATTCTTAAATATTTCCTTAGAAGTATTAAAACTCTTTTCGTCATATGTAGAATTCCACTGCCACATTCTATTTGTAGAATATTTGCCACAAAGCGTTGAAACTCTACTCATATCGTCAGATCTAACATTTCAAGGTCAAATATATAAATGTGGAATATTCAGACCTTTCTTAACCTTTAACCTTTTTTGAAACTAAAAGCAGTTCGATTATCATTAACTTCAGTTTTATGATCTAAAAACTATACATTTTATGATTTAGTCTATATCTCTGTTGTTATGAATACTAAATAAAACTCTGTAAGTACTTTTGTCTCTTCAAACTGTAATGTAAAGTCTATCCGCCAAGCTCATGTTTCACTATCAATTCTTGAAATACTACTACTTTCTGCTATTGTATTCTACTGCTATATTCTACTAATATTTTTTATTACTATGTCTGGTACCATTTCCTACTACTATTCCTACCTTTCGACTACTATTTCTACTAGTAGTACTAGATGCCATTAGTACGTTTGCTGCATCTGTTTGCAAAAAAAAAACTGCACCTTTGCAAGAAAGACTATGAAAGTTTACGCTCCTCTCTGACGTTTAATGTACTACAAATTTTTTCACATACAATTTTTGTAATGCAACTTTTAGAATCCACACTAAAGTAATACAAATTTTCTTATTTGGTTTAATTTTATGGTAAAATTTTTCTTAAGCATTTTAAAGCAGCAAACATACTTGTCAACTGGTTGAGGGCATTCATTAATTTAAAAACTTTACATTATTGCAAATTTCTGTCAAAGTTTAAGTCAATAAAAATGAGACCAAAGATTTATTGAAACCAAAGATATTTTGTATCTTCGTTGCAACCCAGTTGTGCCACAAGTTGGCCACTATGTTCCCTGCAGAACTACACGCTTCAACTATTCTATTCCTTTTCTACTACCTTTCTCCAAGCTTAAATTGTATTCGTAGTATTGTGTACTTTAATATTTTTTTAATTGTTAGCTTTTTGTATACATTTTAGTATTAAAAAGGCAACAATTATCAACTAATCTCCCTTATTCTTGTCACTCATTCACAGACAATAAGGATCGTTTTCCGGACGGCGATTTGCCGCGTTGGAATTTCACCGATTTCATGCACTCCTTCATGATTGTTTTTCGTGTGTTGTGCGGCGAGTGGATCGAGTCCATGTGGGACTGTATGTACGTCGGCGATGTCTCGTGCATTCCGTTCTTCTTGGCCACCGTGGTTATTGGAAATTTGGTCGTACGTATGCGTAAAAACCATTCAATGATGACTTGTGATCGAACAATCGAAATATGAAAAATATTTTAAAAATATAAAAAAATATATAAAAATATATAAAAATTTTAAAAAAATTCTAAAATTTAAAAAACATATAAAAAGAATTATTAAGAAAACAACCAAAGATGCCAAAAAAAGAACAAACCAAAGACACCAAAAAAATCATAAAAATAACAAACCCCCCCAAAAAAAACCCAAAAACTCAAAATTGAGTCAACCATCGATAAATATTGCCAATTGTTGAAAATATGAAAACTAAATGTATACTTTTCACTATTTTTGACAGGTTCTTAATCTTTTCTTAGCCTTGCTTTTGTCCAATTTTGGCTCCTCCAGTCTATCGGCACCGACTGCCGACAATGACACCAATAAAATAGTCGAAGCCTTCAACCGTATATCACGTTTCAAAAATTGGATTAAGCGTAATATTGCCGATTGTTTCAAATTAATTCGTAACAAGTTGACAAATCAAATTAGTGATCAACCATCAGGTGAGAGGACCAACCAGATCAGTTGGATTTGGAGCGAAGGTTTTTATCCACTTGTTTCTTAATTACTTTTAATTATATACATATAACCGTATATAAACAAACAACTTTTTACAAAACAATAAAACAATCAAAAATTAAATCAAATTAGTTAGAACTTTTCTCGTCACATACGAATTGACATTTTTGTAAGCGTACTTTTTGGTATATTTTTACAAAAAAAAAGAAAAAACAAAAACCTTTTAATACTCTATCCAGTTATCACTAACTAGAAATCGCATAGTTTTGTTGCTGATAATACCGAATAACTGTACACAAGTCACATTGGTATGGCCTGTACATGAGAAACATACAAATCTATCTCTCTCTCTTTCTTTATATATATATACATTCTTGTATTATATATTCTCCAATCGAAACAAATCAGCTAATCAGCTGACATTTGTTATTTGCGATCTCGACGATCGCCAGTGGATAAAAATGGCGCAATTTCAGAGCAAACGAAAATTGTTAGAGCATCGACAAAAAACGGTTTTAATGCACGTTTCGTTGATATTCTGTGCTATTTTGCGTGTGTTTTATGTTTTTGTAAAAATTTCTAATTACACTTTTTTCTGTCAAACGGTGAATGGACTTTTCCATTTTATTGCGTGATCGAATAACGGTTGCCTATTCAGGAGGCCATTTAACCCCCCCAACTCTCTCTCTCTCTCGCTGCGCTTGCGTTTCTCGCACTCTCGTATAACGGCATTTTGCCGTAGCACTGCTGGTATTTGTCATACTGATACATACATCTATATATACATAATTTTTTTTGTATAAACCTAAATGTAAATGTATGCAATTTGTAATTCCCACAATTTAGTCAAATTTTTAGTGGCAGTACCGATTTATATATATTTAGTGTACAACCTTCGATATCTACGTAATTATTGTAAGTAGTCAAATGCGAGTTTCGATGCTGTTTCATTACAATAATCGGATTGAATTTTCATTTTCAAAAAATTAACGCAGCACTCATATCGGCCACTCAACTACTTTTTATAATTTTCGAAAATCGTTTTGCTGCTAAATTTTTCCAGCTCAAAATAGCAACAAATTCATGTGCTTAGTTTCGACAAACAACAAAACTTCATAATGGCAAATTTTTCAAAGGTTCTCTTTTTGTTTATTATTATTTTTAGTGAACATTTCATTTCTACCAAAAAACGCATACCTTCAAAAATGGGTCAAAAACAATGCTTACAAAATTGGAAAAATATAAAAAACAAAATTGATAAATAATAAACAAATTATTAGATTCTGCGGGTCAAAACAATGCTTACAAAATTGGAAAAAATATAGAAAAAAATTAAGTAAACAGTAAAAATCTTTACTAGATTACGCGGGTAAAAAAAACGCTAACCAAATTGGAAAAACCGAACAAATTTAGTAAATAGTAGAAAAATTTGTAAAAAATATAGACACAAATTTACTAAATAATAGACAAAATTACTCGATTTCGCGGGTCAAAAGCAATGCTTACAAAATTGGAAAAATAAAGAAACAAATTTACTAAATAGTAGAAAAATTTACTATTTTCCGGGGTGGAAAATGCCTACAAAAGTGGAAAAATATAGAAAAAAAATTTACTAAACAGCCTACAAATTTACTAGATTGCACGGATTAAAAACAATGCTTACAAATTAAAAAGAAATACAAAATAAAAAACATTTGCTAAATAGTAGCAAATTTACTAGATTCAAATAAAAACAAAAATTCAAAAACTATTGAAACATATAGGCAGATTCATAAATATTAGAAGTGAGAAGCAATTTTTGAATTGAAAAATTTTCAATTTCGAAATCTTAAAAGAATATCAAAAGTTTTGGTTAATCGGAAATTAATTAAATCAAATTAATTTTAGAATTTTAAAAAATTAAAAATTTGGCAATTTTGAATTAAAATCGTATTGAAACACAAGTTTCAGATGATTTTATGGATTTTAAAAGTTAGAAGCTTCTTTTAAATTATAAAATTTTTTTAAAATTTGAAGTATTGATAAAATATTAATTTGAAAAATATAGAAAAATTCTACTAAATAGAAAATAAATAATAAATAATTCCACTAATTAATCCCGCGAATGAAAGTTCAAAGTTCTAAAAATTCCAAAAAGTACTGAAACATAGACGAAATCGTAAATTTTACAACTTAAAAGCATGGAAAAATTTACAAAAATTTACAAATTACAATTTTACAATTTACAAATTAAAATTAATATTAGAAGTTTGAAATTAACAAAATTTTCACAAATTTTTGTTAGAATTCCAAAATTTTATCAATTTTACAGATTTTTTTACTATTTAAAAGCAACTTTTGAATCAAAAATATTTCAATTTGAATGAAATAAGAAAATATTTCTCATTTAGAGTTCTTGACGAGCTCAAGAGATTTGCTCAATCTAAGAAGTTTTCAAACAAGGGAATTTGAAAAATGCATTTCTCCATTTAATAATTTTTATTTCAACAGCTTTTGAATCTCAAGTTAAAACAAAAGTTGAGTCAGTTATAACTTCACTGAAACTTCACATCCCTGAATAGTTTTGTCAAAATGACATTAACTAAGTTTTTTGACATTTCAAAAACCGCGAAATTCCATACAAAACTTGTTTTTCTTTGAGCATTTGCCGATTTGCAATTGTTTGCTTTTTGAAATTGGGGTAATCTTAAAAGAAATTAAAAGTTATTTTTTTACATTTTTGCAAATCATAAAATTCTATACTCGCAATAGAAGTTGTCATTAATCATTAAGTATCTTTTGATAGAAAATCCCCTCAACAACAACAAAAAAAAAGTACTAAACTAAACACAAATATTTAGAATCAGAAAAGTGCGTTATATAAATTGAAAGTAAAACAGTGGATTTTACCCTTCTTGTTGTTAGTGTGTTATTATTTGTTGTAATTTAATGATTTGTTGTTTTGAAAAGTAATTAAGTGTCGTTTTCATGTTAATAACATGTAATGTATAGTTTAGTAAATTTATAAATGCCGTTAGGCTTATCATTTGTTTAATTAATGTTCTTAGTAATTGTATTGTTTTTGTTTGTATCCCGCACAAAAACACAAAAAAATAACAAACACACAGCCATTTTTAACATAACATACATGAAACATTGGTGGATGTAAAAATATGAAGAGACAAGGAAAGTTGTGATCATAAAATGAAAACAAATATAAATAATATTTTTTGGAATTCAAGAAATGACTAATGTCAGGAATGAGTAATGAGTTTTTTAAATTTACTTTATTTAATTTTTTTTTAAATGCTCAAAATAAAAATTGCTATTTAAGTAACCAAATTTTAAGTATAAAAAACTACTTCCAAGCTGCCTAAATGTGAATTCGTAACCACTCAGGAATCAGGCAATGCATTTTTCTTACCAGAAGTGACTTACCAGTCTGACTGAGCTATCTTCATGGTGTATCAGGGACATAGTCAGATTCATAACAGAATCCACGTGGTTTCCAGTGCTGTAATTTGAGGTAGACGCACTGTCAAAATTTTGGTATCAAATTGTAGTATTGTGCTGGGCTTTTATGCAAAAGGCGCTCCAACCAAATCTAACCTAACCTAGGAACTGGGAGATCCACATTGGTCTACTTGCACAACCGATCTTTTCACCTACGATAGCTTCAAATCGACTTTTAGTCATTGCTCCAATGTTTTCCATAAACACTTTTTCTAGAAATATTATTGAGAATATTTCATTTTCTTTTGAAATGCTGTCACCATTTGCTCAGCAAAATAAATCACAACTTTCTTTGTGTCCAATTACACCACAACCATTTCTTATATATATTCACCAAACTCATACAAACATTTACATAACCAACTAAATTTCAAATGTCACCAACTCCACAATACGCCAAATAACCTGTTCAAGTCCCTTAAACACACCAAAAACAAACCTGTGAAACCTCCTACAACTAAACAAGACCTGTTTAACCTTTCACAACACACCAAAAAGTCTTTTCAATCCCTTACAACATACCAAACCAATATTTTCAACCCCTTACAACACACTAAACAAATCCTGTTTATTCTTTCACAACACACCAAACTATCTTTTCAATCCCCTACAACACACCAAACCAAACCTGTTTGACCTTCCACAACACACCAAACAATCTTTTCAACCTCCAAAAACACACCAAACCAAACCTGTTTGACCTTACACAATACACCAAAAAATCTATTCAACCTCTTACAACATACCAAACCAATCTTTTCAACCTCTTACAACACATCAAACCAAAGCTGTTTAACCTTTCACAACACACCAAACAATCTTTTCAACCTCTTACAACATACCAAACCAATCTTTTCAACCTCTTACAACACATCAAACGAAACCTGTTTAACATTTCACAACACACCAAACAATCTTTTCAACCTCCAAAAACACACCAAACCAAACCTGTTTGACCTTTCGCAACACACCAAACAATCTATTCAACCTCTTACAACATACCAAACCAATCTTTTCAACCTCTTACAACACATCAAACCAAACCTGTTTAACCTTTCACAACACACCAAACAATCTTTTCAAACTCTTACAACATACCAAACCAATCTTTTCAACCTCTTACAACACATCAAATCAAACCTGTTTAACATTTCACAACACACCAAACAATCTTTTCAACCTCTTACAACATACCAAACCAATCTTTTCAACCTCTTACAACACATCAAACCAAACCTGTTTAACCTTTCACAACACACCAAACAATCTTTTCAACCTCTTACAACATACCAAAACACCCTGTCAGACCTTTCACAACACACCAAACAATCGTTTCAACCTCCAAAAACACACCAAAAAACTCTTTTTAACCCTTCACCACACACCAAACAAACCTATTCAACTCAATTCCTCGACAACTTACACCCAGAAAAAAAGAACTCTTATTCCATCACCGACACCTGCCCGACCCCCAAAAAACAAATCGATGTTGTGTGTTTAATGTGTTGTAAAATTGCTCGTATTATATTTGATATTAACTATTAAACAACAAACATTCTCTCCTCTATTATTAAATTTTTCTTCCTAAAAAAATCCAAAAAAAAAAATCCCAACCCACAATTGAACGCAAATAAATCACAAAATCCAATTGGATGTTGCGCAACGTTAAATTTCAACGCTTTCATGCAATCGACAATGACCAAAATTATAAAAATAATAATAATAACTACAACAACAACAACATTGATGCGCGTAACGAAATTCGATTCAATTCGAAATCGAAAATCAATTCAAAATTTAAAACCCTTTGCCATTCCACTCCAAATCCCCTTTCCACACTCCACACCTACAACCCAAAAATTCCACACCTGCTCCTATTCCCCATTCCCGTTTCAATACCCTTCCTCCACCATTTGCTTCATGCGCCGCCATTTCGCATCTGCCATTTTTACATTTTGTACACCCAACAAAAAAATCAATCCACCAATCAAATCAACCAAAACAAAAAATATCAAAAAATTTGAATGCATTCAAATTGCTTGAATGATTGCCAAAATGATGAACGATGATGATGGATACGAAAGGCAAGGGGGTTTGTCGTTGTATATCTACAGAGCACGGCGACAACGAGCTGGAGCTGGGCCACGACGAGATCATCGCCGACGGCCTCATCAAGAAGGGCATGAAGGAGCAGAATCAGCTGGAGGTGGCTATTGGCGACGGCATGGAGTTCACCATACACGGCGACCTCAAGAACAACAAGCCGAAAAAATCAAAATATCTCAATAACGCAACGGTAAATGTTTCCCCTATGCCCTCTATGTGTATAGTTCAATCCCCCAGTCCCCCGCATATGAAATCTATTATATATACAAGACAACCAGAGTCTTTGCCAAGCGCGCCCAACCGACAACGGCACCAACTCGTTAGATGGCGCGTTGGTGTCGGTTGTCGGCTATAGCTTTCGATTCGGTATTAATGAGTCGTTTTGCCTTTGTTCGTTCGTTTTACACGCGCACACAGATGATTGGCAACTCAATTAACCACCAAGACAATAGACTGGAACACGAGCTAAACCATAGAGGTTTGTCCTTACAGGACGACGACACTGCCAGCATTAACTCATATGGTAGCCATAAGAATCGACCATTCAAGGACGAAA